>CM055732.1:2308506-2318506 GCA_029465975.1 Dallia pectoralis | reverse complement strand
AAACGTGTCTACTGAAACAAAACTCCCACACTTAGATGTGACTACTGAAACTGAAGCCCCACACTAACTCGTGACTACTGAAACTGAAGCCCCACACTAACTCGTGACTGCTGAAACTGAAGCCCAACACTAACTTGCGACTACTGAAACTAAAGCTTCACACTAACTCGTGACTACTGAAACTGAAGCCCCTCACTAACTCGTGACTACTGAAACTGAAGCCCCAAACTAACTCGTGACAACTGAAACTAAAGCTTCACATTAACTTGTGACTACTGAAACTGAAGCCCCACACTAACTTGTGTCTACTGAAACTGAAGCTCCACACTAACTCGTGACTACTGAAACTGAAGCCCCAAACTAACTCGTGACTACTGAAACTGAAGCCCCAAACTAACTCGTGACTACTGAAACTAAAGCTTCACATTAACTCGTGACTACTGAAACTGAAGCCCCACACTAACTTGTGTCTACTGAAACTGAAGCTCCACACTAACTCGTGACTACTGAAACTGAAGCCCCAAACTAACTCGTGACTTCTGAAACTAAAGCTTCACATTAACTCGTGACTACTGAAACTGAAGCCCCACACTAACTTGTGTCTACTGAAACTGAAGCCCCACACTAACTCGTGACTACTGAAACTGAAGCCCCACACTAACTCATGACTACTGAAACTAAAACTTTACACTAACTGGTGACTACTGAAACTGAAGACCCACACTAACTCATGACTACTGAAACTGAAGCCCCACACTAACTCGTGACTACTGAAACTGAAGCCCCAAACTAACTCGTGACTACTGAAACTAAAGCTTCACATTAACTCGTGACTACTGAAACTGAAGCCCCACACTAACTTGTGTCTACTGAAACTGAAGCTCCACACTAACTCGTGACTACTGAAACTGAAGCCCCAAACTAACTTGTGACTTCTGAAACTAAAGCTTCACATTAACTCGTGACTACTGAAACTGAAGCCCCACACTAACTTGTGTCTACTGAAACTGAAGCCCCACACTAACTCGTGACTACTGAAACTGAAGCCCCACACTAACTCATGACTACTGAAACTAAAACTTCACACTAACTGGTGACTACTGAAACTGAAGACCCACACTAAGTCATGACTACTGAAACTGAAGCCCCACACTAACTCGTGACTACTTAAATTGAAGCTCCACACTAACGTGTGTCTACTGAAACTGAAGCTCCACACTAACTCGTGACTACTGAAACTGAAGCTTCACACTAACTTGTGTCTACTGAAACTGAAGCTCCACACTAACTTGTGTCTACTGAAACTGAAGCTCCACACTAACTTGTGTCTACTGAAACTGAAGCTCCACACTAACTTGTGTCTGATGAAACTGAAGCTCCACACTAGCTTGTGTCTACTGAAACTGAAGCTCCACACTAACTTGTGTCTACTGAAACTGAAGCTCCACACTAGCTTGTGTCTACTGAAACTGAAGCTCCACACTAACTTGTGTCTACTGAAACTGAAGCTCCACACTAGCTTGTGTCTACTGAAACTGAAGCTCCACACTAACTTGTGTCTACTGAAACTGAAGCTTCACACTAACTTGTGTCTACTGAAACTGAAGCTCCACACTAGCTTGTGTCTACTGAAACTGAAGCCCCACACTAACTTGTGTCTACTGAAACTGAAGCTCCACACTAACGTGTGTCTACTGAAACTGAAGCCCCACACTAACTCGTGACTACTAAAACTGAAGCTTCACACTAACTTGTGTCTACTGAAACTGAAGCTCCACACTAACTTGTGTCTACTGAAACTGAAGCTCCACACTAACTTGTGTCTACTGAAACTGAAGCTCCACACTAACTTGTGTCTGATGAAACTGAAGCTCCACACTAGCTTGTGTCTACTGAAACTGAAGCTCCACACTAACTTGTGTCTACTGAAACTGAAGCTCCACACTAGCTTGTGTCTACTGAAACTGAAGCTCCACACTAACTTGTGTCTACTGAAACTGAAGCTCCACTAGCTTGTGTCTACTGAAACCCACACTAACTTGTGTCTACTGAAACTGAAGCTCCACACTAACTTGTGTCTACTGAAACTGAAGCTCCACACTAACTTGTGTCTACTGAAACTGAAGCTCCACACTAGCTTGTGTCTACTGAAACTGAAGCCCCACACTAACTTGTGTCTACTGAAACTGAAGCCCCACACTAACTTGTGTCTACTGAAACTGAAGCCCCACACTAGCTTGTGTCTACTGAAACTGAAGCCCCACACATCACATTCAACTACTGATACTGAAATATCAGTCACGCATGAATCTTGTTACTGAAATGAGTGTCCTCTGATAAACATATGCAGCTCTATGATTGCTCAATATCTCCTCATCTCCTCACATCTCTATGTTATTTATTTTTAAATCTCCTTATTTCTCTTCATCGTTCCTCTTTCCCCCTCATTTTTCCTTGTCTCATCTCGTCTGACCTCATCTGATCAAATTTCTAATCATCTTGTCTCATCTAATCTGACCTCATCTCGTCTCATCTCATCTCCCCTCATCTGATCTCTTTTCTCCTCGTCTCATCTCTAATCATCTCATCTCCCCTCATCTGATCTCATTTCTCTCATTCTCCCTCTCCTCAGCTCTAATATCTCCTTACCTCTCCTCAGCTCTAATATCTCCTTACCTCTCCTCAGCTCTAATATCTCCTTACCTCTCCTCAGCTCTAATATCTCCTTACCTCTCCTCAGCTCTAATATCTCCTTACCTCTCCTCAGCTCTAATATCTCCTTACCTCTCCTCAGCTCTAATATCTCCTTACCTCTCCTCAGCTCTAATGTCTCCTTACCTCTCCTCAGCTCTAATATCTCCTTACCTCTCCTCATGTCTAGTGTTCTCCTCTGGAATTCAGGTGACAGGTGCCTTATCGCTGATGTTCAAATCAATAATGTCAAGGCTATTAGCCGGTTAGTGACTTATGACAAAAGATTTCAATTAGATAAAGTCATATGGAGATCATAGAGAGATAGAGATAGTGATAGATAGAGGGTGAGGAAAGGTGGGGGTGGAATTTGTTTTTTGTTTGCTCCTGGCAATGATACGCACTGCTTTTGCCTTTGAATTTATTTTAAATGACAGCCTAATGAGGCTATAATTGGTAGCCTCCGCTTTTTGCTCCGAAATCTCTCAAAAGGCAAAAAATATCTAATTATTTGAGAGAGAGAGAGAGAGAGAGAGAGAGTGAGAGAGAGAGAGAGACAGGGACAAGAGGGAGAGAACCGTAGGGGTAAAAGAGGGCGATAGAAGAGAGGATAAACATGGGTGAGAGCAGAGGGGTGAAATAAGGTCCTTATCTAAAGGATTCCACGTTCCTCTATCTTAATGTAGCAGATGATCCAGAGACGGGCTAATGCATCTCCTATAGAAATGTCTGGAAGTAAATCATGTGAAAGTACAAACTCATTGGGAAGCCTCTTATTTGCGATCGAGTAGATTCGGAGAAGAGTTTTAAATAGAGTTGTGCCGCTCCCAAATGGAGCTTTGGTTGCCAACAGGAGATACTTACAATGCCAGGGAATCTCTGTTAGGGCAGTAAAACCTGGCTCCGGTCCATCCTGGTTGGAGGGCTGGATGACGGACAGGACAGGGTCTCGTGGCACTCCAGCTGTGTTGTTTAGTGCCTGCTTGCTGGAGCGTGGTCATTGGCTGGAGGATACGGTGTACTGGGGCCCGTAGGTAGTAACAGAAACGCCCAGGACGAGAGAGCTGTTTAATGGGAACCAGTCTGTGACTGACTGAGTGGAGGAAACAGCAGGACAGGACAGAGTGGCGTTCTCCTGTTCAGCCTCCCCGACTGTGAAAGGTCACTGAGTAGATGAGGCAGTATATTTAGTGCCATGTGACATGTGTGGAGGCCGTGTGTGGATGGTGTGTGGTGCCTGCTAGTGCAGCTCTGGTGTGTGTTACGTGTGTGTCTGGGATGGTTGCACCACACCCACATTCTCTTCTATATATTGCCTCCTGTGCTTTACTCTGTGAGGGTCGGTGGACTCGGCCCAAAAGGTCATTTTAGGACTCAGCCACAAGACAAAAAATGGCCCTGCCCATCTGGAATTTGCCAGAAATGACACACTGACCGTCCGTTCTTAAGTTTGTAAATGCTGGCACATTCTGTGGAGACCCACCCGTTCTGTCATCAACCCTGCCTGGGGTCTTATCTAA
Source organism: Dallia pectoralis (assembly GCA_029465975.1). NCBI lineage: Eukaryota > Metazoa > Chordata > Actinopteri > Esociformes > Umbridae > Dallia > Dallia pectoralis. The sequence continues at coordinate 2,314,295 of CM055732.1, read as the reverse complement.
ATCTAGCCTTGTGTCACACCCATGCCTGACTTAGCTATTAGTCAGGACACAAGAACTTGAAGTATTTCTGTTTGATTTGGCTGGGACTTGGATATGATGATCATTGATCTGTACTGTCTATATAAGCCATGTGAGATCGCTCTAACATAGGGCACAACTGGGCATGTGTGTGAGTGTGACTGGCAATGGTCTACCACAGCTTTATGCTGGACATAAGGTTCTAGTACAACACTGATGTTACCATGTTCCTGATGTTCCTACATTACAGAGGTGTAGATGACATGTTGCATTATGGGTAATACAGTGGTCTACCACAGCTTTATGCTGGACATAAGGTCTTATTACAACACTGATGTTACCATGTTCCTGATGTTCCTACATCACAGAGGTGTAGATGACATGTTGCATTATGGGTGTTACAGTGGCTCTATTCTCTCCACAGATGGTGTTTGAGGTGGTGACCTCTGGACAACGAGGCCTGGTGGCTATCAAAGATGTAGTGCTACAGGGTCACCAATGCAGTAAGTCCCCAACCGCACGCACACACACACATACACACACACACGCGCACGCGCACACGCACGCACGCAGACACACACACACACACTTACACACACACACACACACACTTACACACACACAGATCCTGTTGATCTTTCTCCCGATACCTGCAGATGCAATAAAACACTACTTTAATATTATTGTAATATCAAAAAGACAAACAGACTGAAAGGTTGTGTACAGGACTTTATATACACCCCCCATCCTTCACATTCTATCAGCTCCCAGAACAATGTTTATAGCTGTAGAGATGACACACACATAAAGCTGCCCAGGTGCCTCTGTTACATCTGTACTATGAGAGAGGGAATGAGAGAATGGGGGGTGAAGAGATGGAGAGAGAGGTGGAGTGGGGGAACGAGAGAGGTGGAGGTGAAGAGATGGAGATAGAGAGAGGTGGAGTGGGGGAACGAGAGAGGTGGAGGTGAAGAGACGGAGATAGAGGTGGAGTGGGGGAACGAGAAAGGTGGAGGTGAAGAGATGGAGATAGAGAGAGGTGGAGTGGAGATAGAGGTGGAGTGGGGGAACGAGAGAGGTGGAGTGCAGATAGAGAGAGGTGGAGTGGGGATAGAGAGAGGTGGAGGTGAAGAGATGGAGATAGAGAGAGGTGGAGGGGAGATAGAGAGAGGTGGAGGTGAAGAGATGGAGATAGAGAGAGGTGGAGTGGGGGAACGAGAGAGGTGGAGTGGAGATAGAGAGAGGTGGAGTGGAGATAGAGAGATCGGAAGGGATGAAAACAAATGGCACCATATGCGCCTCCAGCCCTCCTCTGGAATCCTCACTTTATTGTCTCCTCACTCTAAAGAGCGTTCTCCTTCCAGCCCCTCAGCTATTATCCTCCGGTTGTCAGCTGAACACCGGAGAACCACTAAGCCAGTTGCTGGGATTACAACTCACAAGAAGCTCTCCAAATGCCGCTTTAGTTGAGCTAATGAACAACACGCAATAATAGCTGCTAAATACATTGGTGCATTTATAGATCCATGTTTCCCCAGAGATGCTGATCTGTGTCTATAGAAAGAGTCTGCTAATCTACACTGGCAGAGGGAGGATTTGGTTGCATACACAGCCTGCATACGCACAATACACAGCCTGCATACGCACAATACACAGCCTGCATACGCACAATACACAGCCTGCATACGCACAATACACAGCCTGCATACGCACAATACACAGCCTGCATACGCACAGTACACAGCCTGCATACGCACAGTACACAGCCTGCATACGCACAATACACAGCCTGCATACGCACAATACACAGCCTGCATACGCACAATACACAGCCTGCATACGCACAATACACAGCCTGCATACGCACAATACACAGCCTGCATACGCACAATACACAGCCTGCATACGCACAATACACAGCCTGCATACGCACAATACACAGCCTGCATACGCACAGTACACAGCCTGCATACGCACAATACACAGCCTGCATACGCACAATACACAGCCTGCATACGCACAATACACAGCCTGCATACGCACAATACACAGCCTGCATACGCACAATACACAGCCTGCATACGCACAATACACAGCCTGCATACGCACAATACACAGCCTGCATACGCACAATACACAGCCTGCATACGCACAATACACAGCCTGCATACGCACAATACACAGCCTGCATACGCACAATACACAGCCTGCATACGCACAATACACAGCCTGCATACGCACAATACACAGCCTGCATACGCACAATACACAGCCTGCATACGCACAATACACAGCCTGCATACGCACAATACACAGCCTGCATACGCACAATACACAGCCTGCATACGCACAATACACAGCCTGCATACGCACAATACACAGCCTGCATACGCACAATACACAGCCTGCATACGCACAATACACAGCCTGCATACGCACAATACACAGCCTGCATACGCACAATACACAGCCTGCATACGCACAATACACAGCCTGCATACGCACAATACACAGCCTGCATACGCACAATACACAGCCTGCATACGCACAATACACAGCCTGCATACGCACAATACACAGCCTGCATACGCACAATATCGTTCAAAGGTTTGGGGTCACTTAGAAATGTACTTGTTTTTCATGAAAACATACATGAAAGGACAGCAAATAGGAAATATAGAAACATTTATATGAAATAGAGTCATTGACTTTTTAAATAAAACATTAATTCTGTCCTTTAAACTTTGCTTTTGTCAAATAATCCTCCATTTGTAGCCTTGCAGACATTTGGCATTCTAGCTGTCAATCTGCTGAGGTTATCTGAAGAGATTTCACCTCTTGCTTCCTGAAGCACCTCCCACAAGTTGGGCTGGCTTGTTTGGCACTTACCTACCATACAGTCATGCTGATCCCAAAACAGTTCAAAAGGGTTGAGATCCAGTGACTGTGCTGGACATTCCATTATAGACAGAACACCAGCTGACTGCTTCTACCCTAAATAGTTCTTGCATAGTTTAGAGCTGTGCTTTGGGTTATTGTCATGTTGTAAGAGGAAATTGGCTCCAATACAGCATCCACGGGGTTTTGCACAGCACTGGAAAATGGAGTCATAGCTTCTTTCTTCAAGATCCCTTTTACAAATCTCACACCCCCAAATCTGACCACCACCAAAGCACCCCCAGATCACCACATTGCCTCCACCATGCATGGCAGATGGTATCAAGCACTTCACCAGCATCAGGATATTGTGCGTATGGAGGCCTGTTTGTATCATGCTTCTATTATAGCCGGTTAAATTTGAATGGTCAAGGATATTGTTGTTGTACTTGATTTGTCTTTTATCTGGGGGTGTCTACTATGTATTTTTGATGTCATTCATTTAGAGAGGGTGTGATTAGCACAGCGGTACTGATTAGAGGCTGGGTACCAACGGCAAATTACATGATATCCCTCAACTTACTGATGCAGTAACAGTCAATATATGCTTAGTTTATGGCCAATATACCACAGCTAAGAGCTCTTCTTAGGCGTGACACAGCTCTTAGCTGTGCTATATTAGCACAATATCACATACTCCTGAGGTGCCTTTTTGTTTTTATAAACCGGTTATCAAGGCAATTGGAACAGTTGAAAGTGCTGTGTGACGTCACACCCGTGGTATACAGTATTACGTATCACGGATGTCAACCAATCAGCATCGTCGATCTAAAGCGATCGGTCTGTTAATGGTAGTACCTGTTCCCACCGCTAGTGGTCTGTTGTGCATTTGTAGGCATGTGGCTGCCTTCTCATTTACAATCAATATCACAGAGGCTTCTCATCAATTCATTCACAGCCTGCTCTCTAGCTTTTAGAATCGCTGCCGCTTTACACTGAGCACAGTTCAGATTGTTGTATGCAAATGATTCTCTCCCTCAGACACACACACACACACACAAAGACGCGCACGCATACACACACACACACACACACACACACACTCTCGCACACACACACACACACACACACACACACATGTAAATTATCTGGTGACCACAGGATCAAGTGGACGAATTCCTACAAATGTTATGTCAATTAGATGGATTCCCGGAGATCGGCGGCCTGTTCTGTGCTGCATACAAATGATACAGCACAGCCGGATCAATGAAAACACTTGTCGCCACGGCAACGACAACGTGATAGATGTTTAGATGCAGAAATGTGACCGGCGGATCGATGCGGCGCTTAGAGAGCGGTGATCGGGTTTCTCTCAGAGTGATACTAATACGCCGCTCTCACCGCGGTGGCCCTGAGCCCCGCCACTCCGCTCCCTCCTGTCGTGTCCCGGTTGGAGGTAGCGGACTACGCAGGGATTAAGGTGCCATTTGGAACACGAGATGGGTCCAAATGTATGGAAGAGGGCCAATTCATTTTGTGTTTAATAGGACTGTGTGGGATAGAGGCCGGCTCTGCGCTGTGATTAGTGCTCTGTATGTGGTCTGAACCGCCCATTAAAAAACACCATTAAAAAAGATATTAGCGAGCCATGATGAGAGAAACAGATTTGTCTCGTTTGGCATTGAGATAAGATTGAGCGACATGGACGGGTCAAAGCCATAAAAGGCATGTTGGCTTCTAACTTTAAAGGCTTCTAATGACATTTATATGTCATCGTAAACAGATTATTAGCAGGAAGGTATTTGATGAAAGATGAAAAGTGAAATGATACAATTAGCTTAGTAAGCTTTGGAGATTTGGTTGCTTTCCTCCTCAACCAATCATGGTTGGAATGTTGGGTTGGTCATAGAATGGAGCATGTAAATGAAAAAATAATTAATAGGTCCTGAATTATCCAAGAATACACCCTCCCCATCCTAAATCCTAATGGCCTGGATAATATTATTTTAATTTATAGTTAGAAATCTTGTTGATATCAATCAGGTGATTCTCTTTTTTAAGTGCAATATAAAAATCTGTCATTTGACCAGTTTAAAGAGAGGAAAGGACTATCTTCTTATGTTTTTCATCACTGTGTAGTGAACATGGAGAAGAGAAAACCAGAAAAACATCTGTTGTATCACAGTATTTTTGCCGACCATGAACAATCTGGAGGCAACAAGTCTATCTCCTGAGACCTTGGTGTTCCTGTTTCTATCAGACTAAAACCGCAGCTAGCAACAGTGAACATCTGATGGACGGTCCAACACAATCTGCTTATATGTAGGCTATACTCTGTATGAGTCTGTCACAGTAAAAAATTGGGAGAATTTGTATTAAAATGTAGCCATTTATATACAGTGAAACCAATTTGCACACAAATAGCTGCAAACAACTGCTAAGCTTCGCAATTGTTTCATTTCCTGAACTTTTGGAATATAGGCAGGGAATGAAAGCCCCATGTATCCCTGTCCCGGTTCTCACCAGGGGCACTGCAAGGCTTTGTTGTACGCTCCACCATCATTAATAAAAGGCCATACTCAACGAACAATGTAAATCAATGATCAGTCACTTTGGTCTCCTTCCTCCTCTGAGACATTTCTTTGGTTGGTATATGAATGCGTAGGATACACACCGCATAATAAGTGCCCGGGGCAACTGAAGGAGGAGAACACTGGGTTTTAAATGAGTGGAAAAGGCCCAGTTTCCACATCGCTCTACCTAGGTTCAAAACGGGGTGTAGTCAGCGAACAATACATACTGTCTATACGTGCAGGTTTGGTTGCTGAGAGTCCTAGGAGAATTGTGTTGATGCACATGGGGTTAACCATAATACCCGTGGCTTGGGATTTCCC
>CM055732.1:2256006-2303506 GCA_029465975.1 Dallia pectoralis | reverse complement strand
AACCTTAAAGATAAACACAATGACACACTTAGATGTGATTCAGTGGGTTAAATGCCTACTCACACTGTAGATCTCCAGATAACAGAGGCTGATATGGCTTTTATATAGAAGCCTAACCTAGTAGTTATTGTCCTTGGTTCTTTCTTCTTCCATCAAGAGAACACTATGATATATACTATGACACACACACACACACAGGCCTCAGCCAAAAATATGTAATGCCACTAGAGATTTATCTTTGGATACAAATCAGGAATTATTTTTCTTCTATAAAAAGTAAAGTGTGTGCCATAAAACCGAATTCTCCCGTCAGTTGTTTTGGATCAGGATGTAATGAAGGATACAGAATGCCTGAGCTACTGTGTGCAGAACGCTTTTATTTAAAGTGTCAGTGAAATCATATTTACAAATCAGTTGATTTGCTAATCAATATGCTAATCAATAGTCCATATGGTAATCAATATGGTAATCAATAGTCAATATTGTAATCAATATACTTATCAATAGTCAATATGGTAATCGATATGGTTATCAATAGTCAATATGGTAATCGATATGGTTATCAATAGTCCATATGGTAATCAATATAGTTATCAATAGTCAATATGGTTATCAATATGGTAATCATTAGTCAATATGGTAATCAATATAGTTATCAATAGTCAATATGGTTATCAATATGGTAATCATTAGTCAATATGGTAATCAATATAGTTATCAATAGTCAATATGGTAATCAATATGGTAATCGATATGCTTATCAATAGTCAATACTCTGTTGCTTCCTATTCGCTTTCCCTGTCTATCTTTCTCCTTATCTCTTTATCAATTCAATTAAATCACTTTATTGGCATGGAATGTGTTATAACATACATTGCCAAAGCAAACATTACAATCTATTGAAACTAAAATTAAAGGTAAGCAAAATCAAAAGATCATACATACATTTATAGTTATCAATGATTACAGTTACAAATATGTAGTGGATAGAGTACAGTAGAGTACAGACAGCTATTCATATATTAATACATCTTTATTCTGATTTATCTCTCTCTCTTTTCTCACTCCTGGTCTGTCTTTGTATTTTGTCGATCTTTCGTGCTTTCTGTCTAATTCTGTATGTTCTCTCTCTCTCTCCCTCTCTGTGTATGTTCTCCCTCTCCCTCTCTCTCTCTCTCTCTCTCTCTCTCTCTCTCTCTCTCTCTCTCTCTCTCCCTTTCTCCCTCTCTCTGTATGTTCTCTCTCTCTTTCTCTCTCCCTCTGTATGTTCTCTCTCCCTCTCTCTCTCTCTCTCTCTCTCTCTCTCTCTCTCTCTCTCTCTCTCTCTCTCTCCGTCTCTATCTCCCTCTATCTCTCTCTCTCCCTCTCTCTCTCTCTCCCTCTCTCTCCCTTTCTCCCTCTCTCTGTATGTTCTCTCTCCCTCTCTCTCTCCCTCTCTCTCTCTCTCCCTCTATCTCTCTCTCCCCCTCTCTCTCTCTCTCTCTCTCTCTCTCTCCCTCCCTCTCTCTGGCTCTCCCACCTCTTCTCAGCATCCCTGCCTTGTCCTTCATAACACGTGTCACTAGAAGAGTGAATGGTTAATTATCTGGGATAATCACTTCAGCTTACCCATGCCAATGTTCTGTTCGATTTGTCTCTGTGTCTCGGTCTGTGTCTGAGTGTGTGTGTTTGCATGTGTGTGTCTGTGTGTGTCTGAGTGTGTGTCTGTGTGTGTCTGAGTGTGTGTCTGTGCGTGTTTATGTGTGTCTGTGTGTTTCTGTTTGTGTGTGTCTGTCTGTATGTGTGTGTGTATCTGTATTTGTGTGTGTGTGTGTGTGTGTGTGTGTGTGTTTCTGTGTGTTGTGTGTGTGTGTGTGTGTGTGTGTGTGTGTGTGTGTGTGTGTGTGTGTGTGTGTGTGTGTGTGTGTGTGTGTGTGTGTGTGTGTGTGTGTGTGTGTGTGTGCATGTATGTGTGTGTGTGTGTGTGTGTGTGTTTCTGTGCATGTGTGTCTGTGTGTGTGTAATTATGTGCATGTGTGTGTGTGGTTGTGTGTGTGTGTGTGCATGTATGTGTGTGTGTTTCTGTGCATGTGTGTCTGTGTGTGTGTGTGCATGTATGTGTGTGTGTGTGTGTGTGTGTCCTCACGCAGGCGCACTTCCAGAACACGCCTCACCAGTATCAGGCTCGTCCGCGGGTCACCTCCTGCAGCGCGGCCAGTAGCTTTTCAAAGAGAGATAACTACTCTCCTCCCAGTGTGTCTGTGCCTGACAGGGGCGAGGTGTGTGTGTGTCACGCTGGCTCCCACTACCTGGGGTCTCATGGAGCTGTAGCTCACTGTGGTACGGCTGTCTCACTGCTAATGAGAGGAGCCAGAGAGAAAGGAAGTGGCCCCAGTCAAGCTCATCATTTCCCCTGTCCTCCCCCGCTCCACGTAGGGGGCACTACTGTTCACCAGCTGCTTTGTGTCTCGGTCGGGAGAAGTGCGCCGGAGAGGGAGAAGGGTGGCATTTGTGATCCGCTCCTGTCCAAGCCGAGATGAGGAGTGGATCAATTCCTCCCGCTGTTGGACCAATTAGGAGTCGGCTAGACATAATGAGGACCTCTTGCATCTTAACCAGGCTGACTCCCGGCCAGCACACTATTACCTATGTGGTACTGTAGTGTTCACCCAGGCTCACACAGGCTCCGTGAGAAGTCATGCACTCGGTCTGCATATAGGGCACAGGGTATCGGTTTGGGACTCACCTCCACAAGGTGTTGGCAGAGAGTCAATGAGATGAGGGAGTTCATTGGCTAACAGGCAGTGGGGCCGCCACATTCTGTGGATCGATTTCGGTGGTCTGGAGGGAGGGGGTGTATGGGGTGTGGGGGAGGGGCTAGGTGGAGAGGGGGTGTGGGGGTGGGGCTAGGTGGAGAGGGGGTGTGGGGGTGGGGCTAGGTGGAGGAGGGGCTAGGTGGAGAGGGGGTGGGGGTGAGCTAACTTACATCTGTAGGCGTTCAACTGACTTGTCAACCTTAACATCTGAACACCCACAGTAGATAGATAACTGACTGATGTGGTCAGTAGATAGATAACTGACTGATGTGGTCAGTAGATAGATAACTGACTGATGTGGTCAGTAGATAGATAACTGACTGATGTGGTCGGTAGATAGATAACTGACTGATGTGGTCAGTAGATAGATAACTGACTGATGTGGTCAGTAGATAGATAACTGACTGATGTGGTCGGTAGATAGATAACTGACTGATGTGGTCGGTAGATAGATAACTGACTGATGTGGTCGGTAGATAGATAACTGACTGATGTGGTCGGTAGATAGATAACTGACTGATGTGGTCAGCTCCAGTATGGGGACATGGATGTGGTCAGTAGATAGATAACTGACTGATGTGGTCGGTAGATAGATAACTGACTGATGTGGTCGGTAGATAGATAACAGACTGATGTGGTCAGTAGATAGATAACTGACTGATGTGGTCAGTAGATAGATAACTGACTGATGTGGTCAGTAGATAGATAACTGACTGATGTGGTCGGTAGATAGATAACAGACTGATGTGGTCGGTAGATAGATAACTGACTGATGTGGTCGGTAGATAGATAACAGACTGATGTGGTCAGTAGATAGATAACTGACTGATGTGGTCAGTAGATAGATAACTGACTGATGTGGTCGGTAGATAGATAACTGACTGATGTGGTCAGTAGATAGATAACTGACTGATGTGGTCAGTAGATAGATAACTGACTGATGTGGTCAGTAGATAGATAACTGACTGATGTGGTCAGTAGATAGATAACTGACTGATGTGGTCAGTAGATAGATAACTGACTGATGTGGTCGGTAGATAACTGACTGATGTGGTCAGTAGATAGATAACTGACTGATGTGGTCGGTAGATAACTGACTGATGTGGTCGGTAGATAGATAACTGACTGATGTGGTCAGTAGCTTTAACTGAACTAACTCTCCATGTGTATATGACAGTAGTATTGGATTCACATGGGTGCATGCATTCATTATAGCATGTGTGTGTGTGTGTGTGTGTGTGTGTGTGTTCATACATCGCTGGCAGGTGCTGTGGTAGCTGGAGGACAGCTGTCGCCATGCCGTCTGGCTGCCTGGTCAACATCACCGTGGCAACAGCTGCTCGCTGACCCTGGCGTATGGCACTGTCGGCTCTGTCACACACACACACACACACACACAGCGGCATCTTAACCCTTTCTGTTTCACCAACTGGGGTCCAATCTCAGCTGTCCAACAGCCCTCTGCTGTGTAAACGGTGTCCAGGGGATTCAATTGCAGCCGATCTGAGCTGCTCACAATCTAATAGTTCCTACGTCCTTCTGACACTTTTAGAACCCAGATTTGGAATTCCAGAACCCTATTTCAAACAGCTGTGCTCTCTCACGACCCTTGCTATTGTGTTTCATGTTTATCCCTCTAACTTCAAACTGTGCTTTGGTTGCCCTCTAAGACGTACAGTATATTCAGATATAAGCTGGGTGATTGATATGCCGAATACTGATTGGCTGAAAGCCCTGTCGTATGAGAATGTATACCTTAGTTCTCTACTGTTCTAATTATGTTGGCAACTGGTTTGTAATAGTGATATGTGATCTCTGGGCCAATATACCACGTCTAACTGCTATGTGTGTGCGTGTCTAAGAACAGCTCCTAGCTGTGGTTTATTGGCGATATACAAGCTGGTGCCGAACATGAGTCACACTGAATAGGGATGTCTGATTAATGACAGAAATGTTATACAACACATTTGTACTCTTTTCCTGATTTGGAGCTCCTTTGTATTTCTGTGTATATTGAAATCTGCCAAAAGCACTCAACAATCAGATGAGATCATGTTTTGAGCTAGTTTTAGATAAACTCTTGTTTTAGATAAATCTCACCTGTTTAAGTGTTAGTGTCCACGTTTCTCTGGAGTTATGATAATAACTTATACTTATTTTGAGAGGGTGGGTTTGATTGCTATGACTTTTGTTTTAAAGTGAATATGCAGATTTGGGCGTGTTTCAGATCTCCTTTCAACGAAAGGCGAAACAATTGGGAGAGACAACAAGAAAAAAGTCTCTAGTTAACACTGGCTCCTGGATAAGGAAGAAAGACAATTTAAAACTATAGTTTTGATAATATTATCTCCCGTGGGCGTATTGTCCTCTTAAATGCTTCATATTAAGAAATATAAGGAAAACTATATTTCAGTTATGTTGAATTCTGTATGAATGTGTTAACAGTATTTTTGACAATGTCAGCTATTGTAAATGTTGTTTCTGAGTACCTATATTTAACATGTTGACCGGATTTCTGATCCTACACTGACACTGTAATGTAGTATATCAAAGAAATCTGTAATCACAAGTTTTAATGGTAAGGTGACGATAATGAGGTTAACATCATGTACATACAGTCAGTTATATATGACTGGACATCTCCATGTTCCTTACAGCCTCACTCAAACCACATCCACCAACAGTCACAATATGCTGCACACAATGTAAAGTCTCTGGGTGTTTCATGCTGACCTGACTCCCAAATGCCATTCTGCCTTCTTCAAAGTGCACAAGATCACACTTGGGCCCTTGGGTCTTCTGGTCAGAAGTATTGACCTCCTCAGAGAGAAGGTTTATAGGTCGTTGTTTGGTCATTTTTCTCTCAGTGTCTCCTATTTGTTTTAAATTTTTCCTTGTAGGTTAGTTAAAAACCAACACTAACACTTACATGACTACACGCTCATACACACACACACACACATACACACACACGCGCACACACACACACACACTTTATTCAAACACTCCACAACTACACATTTTCCCTGTTCCTATCTAGACACCTGCTAGCAGAGCTTGGTGAGAGTTAACAAGCCTCTGCCTTTACATGGTCCCCAGAGCTGTTAATGTTTAATTGGCCTTGAGACAGTGTGTGACTGACTTACTGTGATTCACTTTCTGTGATTCACCAAGCCTGAACCCTGCAGCCTGAACCCAGCAGCATGTAGGGGTCCTTGCTCAGAGCAGGCGTCTGTGACTAGGCCTGTTTGGGAGTGTCAGACATGGTAGTTGTTGGGGTCCTCACACATAGCAGGTGTATTGTACTATGCCTGATTGGCAAGATAATTGACTGGCTGGTTATGTTTTTCCTTCTATGTAAAGATTGTAATGCAAACCGGACCGGCTACCTTGTTCGTCACGGGGTCGACTAAACTCACGGTTCTGTTGCCACATTCAGAGAACATTCATTAAATTCCCTGGTTTTCCGTTTTCCTGGTTGGACGATTCCGTAGTTTACTTCTAGAGTATAGTTGCTATGGAGACAGTACTATCATACGTGTAATAAGTATCCATGCAGTGGCCTTTACACATCCTGTTTTCATGCGAAAAGGAAGCTAGTTTAAAGTTTTCGGTTTTCCCAAACCTGTTAGTTTATTGTTTATTCCGATGCCACTTAGGGGGACCTACAGACAGTAGAGGTTATTTTAGTTAAACGTCTCCAAGCTTTAAGATTGTTGGTGAAACCAGAGACGCACAGTTTCTACTTTTGTGTAACTGGGAAGTGTTGTCCTGTTTCTGATAATGTGTATCCAGACCACCAATGGCTGCAGTAGTGGCTGGGGCAGGCCCGTCATATTGACCAGTGGTGGCTGGATATTGGCCTACACATGGTGATTCACGGGAGATTTAATCCCCAGCTTCTACCAAGCTTCCACCGTCTGGAGTCAAACATCACCTGAACTAACCCAGTTAATCCCCACGCGTCTGCTCTGAGTCTCAGACTTGTCTGGAGTCAAACATCACCTGAACTAACCCAGTTAATCCCCACGCGTCTGCTCTGAGTCTCAGACTTGTCTGGAGTCAAACATCACCTGGACTAACCCAGTTAATCCCCACGCGTCTGCTCTGAGTCTCAGACTTGTCTGGAGTCAAACATCACCTGGACTAACCCAGTTAATCCCCACGCGTCTGCTCTGAGTCTCAGACTTGTCTGGAGTCAAACATCACCTGAACTAACCCAGTTAATCCCCACGCGTCTGCTCTGAGTCTCAGACTTGTCTGGAGTCAAACATCACCTGAACTAACCCAGTTAATCCCCACGCGTCTGCTCTTAGTCTCAGACTTGTCTGGAGTCAAACATCACCTGAACTAACCCAGTTAATCCCCACGCGTCACGCGTCTGCTCTGAGTCTCAGACTTGTCTGGAGTCAAACATCACCTGAACTAACCTAACAGTTAATCCCCACGCGTCTGCTCTGAGTCTCAGACTTGTCTGGAGTCAAACATCACCTGAACTAACCCAGTTAATCCCCACGCGTCTGCTCTGAGTCTCAGACTTGTCTGGAGTCAAACATCACCTGGACTAACCCAGTTAATCCCCACGCTGTCTGCTCTGGAGTCTCAGACTTGTCTGGAGTCAAACATCACCTGAACTAACCCAGTTAATCCCCACGCGTCTGCTCTGAGTCTCAGACTTGTCTGGAGTCAAACATCACCTGGACTAACCCAGTTAATCCCCACGCGTCTGCTCTGAGTCTCAGACTTGTCTGGAGTCAAACATCACCTGAACTAACCCAGTTAATCCCCACGCGTCTGCTCTGAGTCTCAGACTTGTCTGGAGTCAAACATCACCTGAACTAACCCAGTTAATCCCCACGCGTCTGCTCTGAGTCTCAGACTTGTCTGGAGTCAAACATCACCTGAACTAACCCAGTTAATCCCCACGCGTCTGCTCTGAGTCTCAGACTTGTCTGGAGTCAAACATCACCTGAACTAACCCAGTTAATCCCCACGCGTCTGCTCTGAGTCTCAGACTTGTCTGGAGTCAAACATCACCTGAACTAACCCAGTTAATCCCCACGCGTCTGCTCTGAGTCTCAGACTTGTCTGGAGTCAAACATCACCTGAACTAACCCAGTTAATCCCCACGCGTCTGCTCTTAGTCTCAGACTTGTCTGGAGTCAAACATCACCTGAACTAACCCAGTTAATCCCCACGCGTCTGCTCTGAGTCTCAGACTTGTCTGGAGTCAAACATCACCTGAACTAACCCAGTTAATCCCCACGCGTCTGCTCTGAGTCTCAGACTTGTCTGGAGTCAAACATCACCTGAACTAACCCAGTTAATCCCCACGCGTCTGCTCTGAGTCTCAGACTTGTCTGGAGTCAAACATCACCTGAACTAACCCAGTTAATCCCCACGCGTCTGCTCTTAGTCTCAGACTTGTCTGGAGTCAAACATCACCTGAACTAACCCAGTTAATCCCCACGCGTCTGCTCTGAGTCTCAGACTTGTCTGGAGTCAAACATCACCTGGACTAACCCAGTTAATCCCCACGCGTCTGCTCTTAGTCTCAGACTTGTCTGGTCGTTAAGTCCGTTATATGTAGGACACGACACTGGAGGAGATGGGAACTTAAAGACAGGGAAGTGGGAACAGAAGGACATGAGACAGGAGGGAAGAGGAAACTGAAGGGGAATAAGGGAACTGTTGAAAATATCTGTGTATATTATAAATGACTTCCTGTTCCTGTTAGCAGAACTTGTCAACAGGCCCTATTCAGAATTCTGGGTAGCTTTATACCAGGAGTGGGTCATTAGTGGAGAACCAGGGGACTTAATGTCTCTGATTAATTAGCATGTCCCTAATGTAAAAGATTAGCCTACATCAGGTGTATGTTGGTCTGAACAGACAGCATTTGGTCTGTTTCAATGTTTCAGTATTTGATGTATATGTTTTAACATGGGATCTGTGTTTCAGAGTATCTCTGTTTTTGCCTTTGGGGATCTTCCAGCTGACGTCATTTGTCCACTGTCTCTGACTGTTTGTAGTCCACACCTGTGTTTATGTTGATATCGAGTCACGGCTTAGCTTTCTGCAGGTTCACCCCTTACATAGCAGCTACCAGGGAATATTATCTCTACACATAAAACATGTGTAAAAAGTTATAAAAACCTGTACATGTGTAAACCTGTAAACATATAACAGAAATCCAATCCCAATGTCCACGCGTTGGTGTTTCAAGGCCTGCAGTCTACCTTAGCAGTTGTATCACTCTGTATTGGATTTCACAACATGTGTTGTAGCGGCTCTTACATTCTGGTCTTCTTCTGGTCTCCAGAACCTCCTGTGCCCATCGCTCCCCCCCAGCTGACCGCAGTCGGCGCCACCTACCTGTGGATACAGCTCAATGCCAACTCCATCAACGGAGACGGCCCGATCATCGACCGTGAGGTATTCTCATTCGCTTGAACATTTTTCGAACGTTGAACTTGGACTTGAATGACGTGCACAGCTGCCCTGACCTCCGACCCCTGCCTCTAGGTGGAGTATCGGACTGTGTCTGGGACCATGTACGACCTGCAGCCAGTGGACAAGACCACCCACAAGATCGGCCATCTGACCCCTGATACAGAGTATGAGATCAGTGTGCTTCTGACCAGACCCCTGGAGGGGGGAACTGGAGCCCCTGGACCCCTACTGAGGGCCAGAACCAAGTGTGCAGGTTGGTCTGCAGTATCACACACACACACACAGACCACTACTGAGGGCCCGAACCAAGTGTGCAGGTTGGTCTGCAGTATCACACACACACACACACACACACACACACACACACACAGAGACCACTACTGAGGGCCAGATCAAGTGTGCAGGTTAGTCTGTAGTATCACACACACACACACACACACACACAGACACACACACACACACACACACACACACACACACACACACAGACCACTACTGAGGGCCAGAACCAAGTGTGCAGGTTAGTCTGTAGTATCACACACACACACACAGACACACACACACACACACACACACACACACACAGACCCCTACTGAGGGCCAGAACCAAGTGTGCAGGTTAGTCTGTAGTATCACACACACACACACAGACCACTACTGAGGGCCAGAACCAAGTGTGCTGGTTAGTCTGCAGTATCACACACACACACACACACACACACACACAGACCCCTACTGAGGGCCAGAACCAAGTGTGCAGGTTAGTCTGCAGTATCACACACACACACACACACACACACACAGACCCCTACTGAGGGCCAGAACCAAGTGTGCAGGTTGGTCTGCAGTATCACACACACACACATACACACACACAGACCACTACTGAGGGCCAGAACCAAGTGTGCAGGTTAGTCTGTAGTATCACACACACACACACAGACACACACACACACACACAGACCCCTACTGAGGGCCAGAACCAAGTGTGCAGGTTAGTCTGTAGTATCACACACACACATAGAGACACACACACAGACCACTACTGAGGGCCAGAACCAAGTGTGCAGGTTAGTCTGTAGTATCACACACACACAAACACACAGACACACACAGACACGCAGACACACAGACAGACACACTCACACACAGACACACACACACACATACACACACACACACACACACACACACACACACACACAGACACACACACACAGACACACACACAGACACACACACACACATATACAGGCACAAACAGACAGACACGAACAGACAGACACACATCTGATACATACTGTGAACTGAAATTCTAGGTTTCTCCTCAGAGACATGTGTATTATAGTGAAGGCTTGTAAGTCTGTGGGACTGTGTTCTTCATGCTGTCTGATGTCAGTCAGCTGTATCTAATTCAACAGCAGCGGCGAATGTATCGGCAAACATCACGACATCTGCTGTTTGTTGTGCTGATGTTGTCTATTTAACATGGGCATTAGCTAGGACGCCTTATACCTACAGATTCAACATAAGGACCCATAATCAGACAAATTGCCCTTGTCACAACATTAACTAGCTAAATATCCCATGGCTACCTTACTACTAGCGCACCAGGGAGTAGATCCAGATGACAACACATTTCCTATATAGTGCACTAGTTTGAGATACACCATTCAGACATTCTTCAGGCTGGGGAGTTTCATCTGGGAGCGTCATCTGGGATGTAGCGTCATCTGGGATGTAGTGTCATCTGGGATGTAGCGTCACCTGGGATGTAGCGTCATCTGGGATGTAGCGTCACCTGGGATGTAGCGTCACCTGGGATGTAGCGTCATCTGGGATGTAGCGTCATCTGGGATGTAGCGTCACCTGGGATGTAGCGTCATCTGGGATGTAGCGTCACCTGGGATGTAGTGTCATCTGGGATGTAGCGTCACCTGGGATGTAGCGTCATCTGGGATGTAGCGTCACCTGGGATGTAGCGTCACCTGGGATGTAGTGTCACCTGGGATGTAGTGTCACCTGGGATGTAGCGTCACCTGGGATGTAGTGTCACCTGGGATGTAGTGTCACCTGGGATGTAGTGTCACCTGAGATGTAGTGTCACCTGGGATGTAGTGTCATCTTGGATGTAGTGTCACCTGGGATGTAGCGTCACCTGGGATGTAGCGTCACCTGGGATGTAGCGTCATCTGGGATGTAGCGTCACCTGGGATGTAGTGTCACCTGGGATGTAGCGTCATCTGGGATGTAGCGTCACCTGGGATGTAGCGTCATCTGGGATGTAGCGTCACCTGGGATGTAGCGTCACCTGGGATGTAGTGTCACCTGGGATGTAGTGTCACCTGGGATGTAGTGTCATCTGTGTTGTAGCCCAGCTTAGACACACAGAAGGAAACAAAGCCACCACCTCAGCACTTTGGGTCTGATTGTATTGTATCATGTCCAGATAAGTGCTGATGTGAATTACGTCTTGTAACCGGGCTGTATCTAAGGCCCTGACCCCCTGGTGATGCTCATTCTTTCTCCTCATTTTGCTTCTATTTGATAGGCTGATGGAATTGATGGTCACAGCCTGTTTATCCTTCAGAACTGGGCTTGAGTGGTCCTGTTCTTAGACAGCTTCTACCCTCTTTCTCTCCCTCTCTCTCTCTCTCCCTCTCTCTCTCTCTCTCTCCCTCTCTCTCTCCCTGTCTCTCCCCCTCTCTCTCTCTCTCTCTCTCACCCGGTCTTCCTTTTGTTTTTCCGTTTTTATCTCTGTCTCTGTCTGTGTCAGTCGTGTATTTCTTTCTCTTTATTTCTCACTGTCTCAATTAAATTACATTCAATTATCCCCCCCTCTCTGTTTTCCTTTCATTTTCTCTCCCCCTCCCTCCCTCCCCCTTCCCCTCCCTCTTTCTCTTTCCTCCCACACCAGTCAGAGGAGATTGATGTTTCTAGCTCCTGATGTGTGTTTGAGGAAGCACCTCTTGATCTTGTCCGGCTCTCTGCTGGTCCTTCCTTTTGGCACACACACACACACACACACACACACTGCCAGTTCGGCTTTACAGAGCTCCTAATTGAACGGTTAAGGCTCAGAGAGCGGCTATACATCATTGGTCTTACACTCTCCACATCACTGTTCCTGTAGTCAGAACCATAATACTGTTCCTATAGTCAGAGCCATAACACTGTTCCTATAGTCAGAGCCATAACACTGTTCCTATAGTCAGAGCCATAACACTGTTCCTATAGTCAGAGCCATAATACTGTTCCTATAGTCAGAGCCATAATACTGTTCATATAGTCAGAGCCATAATACTGTTCCTATAGTCAGAGCCATAACACTGTTCCTATAGTCAGAGCCATAATACTGTTCCTATAGTCAGAGCCATAACACTGTTCCTATAGTCAGAGCCATAATACTGTTCCTATAGTCAGAGCCATAATACTGTCCCTATATTCAGAGCCATAACACTGTTCCTATATTCAGAGCCATAACACTGTTCCTATAGTCAGAGCCATAACACTGTTCCTATAGTCAGAGCCATAACACTGTTCCTATAGTCAGAGCCATAACACTGTTCCTATAGTCAGAGCCATAATACTGTTCCTATAGTCAGAGCCATAATACTGTTCCTATAGTCAGAGCCATAATACTGTTCCTATATTCTGAGCCATAACACTGTTCCTATAGTCAGAGCCATAATACTGTTCCTATATTCAGAGCCATAACACTGTTCCTATAGTCAGAGCCATAATACTGTTCCTATATTCAGAGCCATAACACTGTTCCTATAGTCAGAGTCATAACACTGTTCCTATAGTCAGAGCCATAACACTGTTCCTATAGTCAGAGCCATAACACTGTTCCTATAGTCAGAGCCATAACACTGTTCCTATAGTCAGAGCCATAATACTGTTCCTATATTCAGAGCCATAACACTGTTCCTATAGTCAGAGCCATAATACTGTTCCTATAGTCAGAGCCATAATACTGTTCCTATAGTCAGAGCCATAATACTGTTCCTATAGTCAGAGCCATAATACTGTTCCTATATTCAGAGCCATAACACTGTTCCTATAGTCAGAGCCATAACAGTGTTCACTGTGTCTGGGACAGGGGCCTATCCACTCTGTGATTTTCTGTTTAACTATGTTGATGAGGACAGTAGTTTATTTAACACAGTTCCTCATTACGATAGTAAAAACCTGACGAGCTGAAACACAATTAAAAGACAAATGTGTGCGTGTTGTTCAGTACACTGTATCACTCCATTGTTTATTATATTTCATCCTTGGTATTCATCATTTTCTTATAACCTAAATAATGTTATTTGAACAAACAGACAAGCTAATCTTTTGAGAAATTTTAGAAAATATTCACAATATCTGGAATGACCAAATTGAATTGTTATCATCCATCAAGACAGATAGAAACCTCTTGAAGATTCTGGGTTTTATTTTTTTTGCTGGTGGACATCAAATGTGTATTTCTGTCACAGGTATTTTCTGATAGCTTTGAATCTTTGTTGTTTAACTCAAGTGGCCTTCCAATACTTGTCAGACTGTCCGCACAACTGTATTTGTCTTAGTCATGCTGATCTTATGTCACACAGACATCATCTGGATCCATCCGCTGTTAAATCAATCCCCCATAAAGATATAAACACTGCATACACTGGTACATGTCACACCCAATACACCCAGTATATCTCACTGGTACATGTCACACCCAATACACCCAGTATATCTCACTGGTACATGTCACACCCAATACACCCAGTATATCTCACTGGTACATGTCACACCCAATACACCCAGTATATCTCACTGGTACATGTCACACCCAATACACCCAGTATATCTCACTGGTACATGTCACACCCAATACACCCAGTATATCTCACTGGTACATGTCACACCCAATACACCCAGTATATCTCACTGGTAGTGTTATACAGAGAATACAATCTGTGGTGTAGTGTTTTACAGAGAAGAGAATCTGTGGATAGTGATGCAGAGGAACTGTAAATATATAACCAGACAGATGAGGCACAGATGCAGAACTGTCTGGGGATTTGGGGTTGGCAAAGTTGTCTGGGTCCAGGCTGGTTTTATCTATGCGTTTGATACACAGAATTGACAGGACAGGAGTAGGACAATTTGTACTTATATTTTCACACCCAATACACCCAGTATATTTCACTGGTAGTGTTATACAGAGAATACAATCTGTGGTGTAGTGTTTTACAGAGAATACAATCTGTGGTGTAGTGTTATACAGAGAAGAGAATCTGTGGTGTAGTGTTTTACAGAGAATAGAATCTGTGGTGTAGTGTTATACAGAGAAGAGAATCTGTGGTGTAGTGTTTTACTGATGTACTAGAAGCACTCCATGATTATTGCCTGTCAGGGTCTCCTGTGGTGGATAGTGATGCAGAGGAACTGTAAATATATAACCAGACAGATGAGGCACAGATGCAGAACTGTCTGGGGATTTGGGGTTGGCAAAGTTGTCTGGGTCCAGGCTGGTTTTATCTATGCGTTTGATGTATACACAGAATTGACAGGACAGGAGTAGGACAATTTGTACTTATATTTTCACCTATAATACAGTTAACACTAGAAGCGCCAACAGCCCACGCCCGCGGGCGTTGCAGTTAGTAATTGAAATAAATATATAATGTTGAAAAGCTACAGTCTCGTCCTTCCATGACTTTTCCTTAATACGTGCATTTTACCTTGTCCCGTTTTCAGAATTGCAAAATCACAAACGGAACACTATATAAAACAACTATTTACATGTTTTTTGATACCTAAACTGCCCTCCTGTTACCATAATCCCACGCCGCTGGGCGTTGGTACCCAAGAGGGGCTAATTGCGGTACCCAGACACCGATCACCTCACTGGGCTTATGACGTCAATGGTTGAATGGGCGATACGCAGACAATAGACTGCGAGATACACGCACACAAAAGATTTATTGGCTTGGTTGAATTTGAATAAACTAGAAAAAAGAGGTAAGTTTATAAAGAAATATGTTTCACTAAGTAAACAGAACGAATTCATCCAATTACATCAAAGTATACAGCCCATTCATTTAATTTGTAATTATTTATTAGTTCCATGTGTCATGCGCCTATTGCACTCAATAATAAAGTAGGCTATACGAATAAACCTCAGTGTATTCATATAGCCTACACAAGACTTCAACAAAATATCGTTTTGTATCGAAATTAAACGAATATAAACCCTAATTATTATTAGGCTTACTACATATGAGCGATAAATAAAGTTACTCACAGAGTTTCATGCACACAGAGAAGGACGTGGGACATACATAAGTCCGGGACGCATAAGGCAGAAAGAGATTGAAACTGAACTCGTTTGGTCCGATCTATATGAAACGGGACTCGTTTGGTCCGATCTATATGAAACGGGACTCGTTTGGTCCGATCTATATGAAACGGGACTCGTTTGGTCCGATCTATATGAAACGGGACTCGTTTGGTCCGATCTATATGAAACGGGACTCGTTTGGTCCGATCTATATGAAACGGGACTCGTTTGGTCTGATCTATATGAAACTGGATTCGTTTGCTGCTGTCTCATCTGCACTCGCAACAACACTAATGAACACTGTGTGCGGTGCAACCGGTTAGTTTGCGTGTCCTGCTCAGGCAGACAAAAGACTGCGAAGACTTGGTTGAATTTGAATGAACTAGAAAAAAGAGTTAAGTTTATAAATAAACAGAACGAATTCATCCAATCACATGTATGTATAGAGCCCATTAATCTATACAGCCCATTAATCTATACAGCCCATTCATCTATACAGCCCATTAATCTATACAGCCCATTCATCTATACAGCCCATTCATCCATACGGCCCATTCATCTATACAGCCCATTCATCTATACAGCCCATTCATCCATACGGCCCATTCATCTATACAGCCCATTCATCCATACGGCCCATTCATCTAGCCCATTCATATACAGCCCGACCGTGACCAATATACAAACTGTGTTCTAAAATACGTGTCTTATTGTCTACAGTGCCTTAGTTACTGGACTGTAATTACTATAATACATTTTACAAATAAAAACGATCGAATTATACACTGTAGCCTAATGTTTTTATTTCAAGAGTCTGTGTTGCAATATATACGGCCAATCATGCGCAAATCATTTAATTGCACATCGCTTGTGATCTAAAATGTTTCAGCATTTACTACATCAAAATAGGACATACAGATTGATGGATTTTCATTTATTCGATTTTTAGAAATGTAAATGTCATAGCTTGTGCATTTTAAAATCATGGTTTTATATTAGTATTCTATGGTTAGGCCTACATAAGACAATAAATACATGCTATTTTAGTAAAATGTTTTACTTTATAATTCATCGTAATTCATTTAATTCAGGATGATAACACAGTAGATCATCTGATGCTGTAGATGGATGGCAGGTTACTCGGTGAATGGATGGTGAAGCTGCGGAGGAGAATGTAGGTGCTAATTGGGATGATTCGTATGCTAATGACGCCAGCGGGCGCGGGGCTCTGGTGATTTCAGGAGTGAAAACAGCTCTGGCGCTTCTAGTGTTAAAACTATATTTTTGTAATCCATATGTTCTACCTCCCAATTTCGTTATGTCCTGTTTTCCATCATGGCCTCGACTTATCCCATCAACTTCCTCCAATCTAGATTTGATTCTTCATCACTCACCTCTTTGCTACTTTGCTACTTGAATTGTGTTGAGGAGAATGCAGTCCCCAGCAAGCAACCACAATCGCAAGATGCCGGTCCACCACTAGGAGTCACTATTGATATAGTGACTCCTAGTGGTGAAGCAGTGAAGGAGTACTCTGAAGCAGTGAAGGAGTACTCTGAAGCAGTGAAGGAGTACTCTGAAGCAGTGAAGGAGTACTCTGAAGCAGTGAAGGAGTACTGTAAAGCAGTGAAGGAGTACTGTAAAGCAGTGAAGGAGTACTGTGAAGCAGTGAAGAAGTACTCTGAAGCAGTGAAGGAGTACTGTAAAGCAGTGAAGGAGTACTGTAAATCAGTGAAGGAGTACTGTAGAGCAGTGAAGGAGTACTGTAAAGCAGTGAAGGAGTACTCTGAAGCAGTGAAGGAGTACTGTGATGAATGGCCTTTTGTATGGACTGTTGGTTCTAGACTAAATACATCCGTCAGGTTGCCATTTGGGATTCAGGACTTGTCACATGTGTTTCAGCTCTATAGCGGATCCCTCTCTACCTGTGAGGATGGAGTTTTGTGGCCACCACACTTTTTTCCTTCTAATTAATTCCATTGTTGCCAGTAGGCCTGAATAGCGAGTCGTTCTGTCTCCCGGCTGCAGATAACGTTGGTCTGTCTCCTGCCGATTGTTCCCTGGTCACACAGCCTATGGGCTCCCCATACCGTATGAGGAGCTGCGAATCAAGGCCCGGCCTTCCAAGGCACATTGAATTTGTGTCCTTTTGTCAGGCGGAGAAAGCAGAATAGATTGAGTTTGTTGTTGTGGAAGCAACGAGCGTAGAGGAGGAGGGGAGGAGGGGAGATGGGGGGGTTATCAGCGTAATACAGCCACATCAAACACACTGCCTACGTCCACATTTCCTTTCTGCCACTATAGTTTTTACCAGGGTACTAGAAGCTGGGTCGTAAATGGCTTCCTGCTTGTGAATGAGGGGTGCTTATCGGGTGGACTTTAAAGGCCAACATTAACGACAAAAAAGAAACAAATAAAGGCTTCAAACTGTATGAGGTGAGAAAATGCTGAATAAGATAAAACGTAATAAAACAAAGTGTTGTTTTTGTAGCAAGGGGCCTCAGCTTCAGTTCAAAAAAATGATTCTGTGCAACTGCTGCAGACACGTGGTGATGGAGCGTTTGGCAGTGTGGTCATCACAGCCCTATGCTGGATACTATAGTAGTATCTGGCCACAGGGAGCCCCAACATCTGGAACCACCAAAAGGCACAACCCCGTCAGTTTACAAATCCACTAAGAGGCAGTTTCACCGTTTTTCATCTCCCACGTTGGCCTTAAGAGTTTTCTACTTAAATGGTTTATTGTGGTGTTGGCCGTCCAAGGACATGCACTTCTTCTTCCTCAATGTTGTTCATCTTCCTTGTTGTTCTGTTTCCTTGTTGTGGTTCTTCTCTTGTTGTTTTTCCTGTTTGTTGTCGTTCTCCTTCCTTGTTGTTCTTGTTTGTTGTTGTTCTCCTTCCTTGTTGTTGTTGATGTATTTTTGCTGTGACAATTTTCTTCAAGCCTTCAGAAACAGCTGTGGCCGCCAAACTGCCCTTGTGTGACTTGTTCCCCAAACTCCATTATACTCACATCTAAACCAGTTTAATTAAGTCACAGGTTTAACTACTACCAGTTTATTTAAGTCACAGGTTTAACTACTACCAGTTTATTTAAGTCACAGGCTTAACTACTACCAGTTTATTTAAGTCACAGGTTTAACTACTACCAGTTTATTTAAGTCACAGGTTTAACTACTACCAGTTTATTTAAGTCACAGGTTTAACTACTACCAGTTTATTTAAGTCACATGTTTAACTACTACCATTATATTCACCTGTAAATCAGTTTAGACAGTGATTGAACTGTTGTCACCCTCCTCTTTATGGCCTATCTAAGTAGTTTACTACAAGTGCTGATACTACTGTTCTCTGTACTTACTAAGGCGCTAAACACAGACACACACACACACTTACAGAAGGTAGTTGGGTCAGCTGTTTTGCAAGTCGTTCAATAATCTGTAGTAACACAAGACTGATTACCCTTCAGAGGATCCTTTTGATTTACACTCTTTGGTACACCCTTAACAGGGCTTGACAACCCCCCCCCCCCCAAGATGATTATTCAACTTCCAAACAAACCAGGTGGCATGTGAATGGTGTCGTCATTAGTCGTTGCAAACGCTTGTGTGTATCTCAGAGCCACCAGGCTATCTCTATAGAGGCAGTAACCACCAGGCTATATCAGAGCCACATCCTCCCTGGTTAGTTTGTTTTCTATAAAGGCAGTAACCAGGCTATCTCTATAGAGGCAGTAACCAGGCTATCTCTATAGAGGCAGTAACCAGGCTATCTCTATAGAGGCAGTAACCAGGCTATCTCTATAGAGGCAGTAACCAGGCTATCTCTATAGAGGCAGTAACCAGGCTATCTCTATAAAGGCAGTAACCAGGCTATCTCTATAGAGGCAGTAACCAGGCTATCTCTATAGAGGCAGTAACCAGGCTATCTCTATAGAGGCAGTAACCAGGCTATCTCTATAGAGGCAGTAACCAGGCTATCTCTATAGAGGCAGTAACCAGGCTATCTCTATAGAGGCAGTAACCAGGCTATCTCTATAGAGGCAGTAACCAGGCTATCTCTATAGAGGCAGTAACCAGGCTATCTCTATAGAGGCAGTAACCAGGCTATCTCAGAACCACATCCTCCACCATCATGACACGTTCATATATCACATGCCTCATAAAGGAGGATTTGATAGAGTGCTGGCTGACCATGGCCCAATAAATCCTTCCCATTAGCCGACTGCTACTCTCAATGTGTTGCTGTGTGTGTGTGTGTTCTGGTGTGTGTGTGTGTGTGTTCTGGTGTGTGTGTGTGTGTGCTTTCAGTTTTGGTGACACTGTATGTGTCCTGCCCAAGGACTGACCACCCTGTTTAACCTGTTACACTGCCATCGTCTGGCTACCATGGAATACAACACTGCTGGTAGTCATCCCTGCTCTCTGTCTTCATCCATATCTGCTAGTAGTCATCCCATCTTTTTGTCTTCATCCATATCTGCTGGTAGTCATCCCTGCTCTCTGTCTTCATCCATATCTGCTGGTAGTCACCCCTCCTTTCTGTCTTCATCCATATCTGCTGGTAGTCACCCCTCCGCTCTGTCTTCATCCATCTTTGTATGTCTTCCTAAAGGATCACTGTAGGATGCTGATGGTTGTTTGATTTGGGCCTCTAGCGATATGACAATAAGTTGTTAAAAGCATGTCATTACATGGATGGTATTGCTGTCCCCAATCGCAGCCTGCCTACTGCTGATGTGTAATAAATTGAGACAAACAAATATGCAGACTTCACTGGCACACACATAAACTGAGACCTTGCAGGCAGGCAGTTTAGAGTGAGTTAGAGAGCGAGGAAAAGATAAGTGACAGCAATAGCAGGCCAACTGATTCCCTGCCCTAACACAGAGCTGACAGTTTATATAGAGACTAGAGCCCAGAGCTGACACCGTTTATATGGAGACTGGAGCCCAGAGCTGACAGTTTATATAGAGACTGGAGCCCAGTGCTGACACCATTTATATGGAGACTGGAGCCCAGAGCTGACACCGTTTATGTAGAGACTGGAGCCCAGAGCTGACACCGTTTATATGGAGACTGGAGCCCAGAGCTGACACTGTTTATATGGAGACTGGAGCCCAGAGCTGACACCATTTATATAGAGACTGGAGCCCAGAGCTGACACCGTTTATATAGAGACTGGAGCCCAGAGCTGACACCGTTTATATAGAGACTGGAGCCCAGAGCTGACACCGTTTATATAGAGACTGGAGCCCAGAGCTGACAGTTTATATAGAGACTGGAGCCCAGTGCTGACACCATTTATATGGAGATTGGAGCCCAGAGCTGACACCGTTTATGTAGAGACTGGAGCCCAGAGCTGACACCGTTTATATGGAGACTGGAGCCCAGAGCTGACACTGTTTGAATAGAGACTGGAGCCCAGAGCTGACACCATTTATATGGAGACTGGAGCCCAGAGCTGACACTGTTTATATAGAGACTGGAGCCCAGAACTGACACTGTTTATATAGAGACTGGAGCCCAGAGCTGACACCGTTTATATGGAGACTGGAGCCTAGAGCTGACACCGTTTATATGGAGACTGGAGCCCAGAGCTGACACCGTTTATATAGAGACTGGAGCCCAGAGCTGACACCATTTATATAGAGACTGGAGCCCAGAGCTGACACTGTTTATATAGAGACTGGAGCCCAGAGCTGACACTGTTTATATAGAGACTGGAGCCCAGAGCTGACACCGTTTATATGGAGACTGGAGCCCAGAGCTGACACCGTTTATATAGAGACTGGAGCCCAGAGCTGACACCGTTTATATAGAGACTGGAGCCCAGAGCTGGGCAGGTTATATTGAAACTGGAGCCCAAACTTTAGGCCAGTAGTACCTGAGTTATTTGTAACCATAACAGGAAATGCCTTACATAATAGAACCCCCAATTATTACATACCCAGAACCTTACCCCGAAGGTTTCCCCCAGAACCTTACCTCTAAATCAGCAATCACATTTTTGCTATAAAAGACCTGATAAAAAGCATGTGGTGTTTTTTTCTTTATTTGTGTCGATCCCAGGTGTACATACACACACTTATTGATGCCAGCCAGTTAAAGAGTAATTTAGGTCAGACACAGATCAGATCAGTCAACCGTTGGTCGGATGCACACATCTAATACACGCACCTGCACATACCACATGCTTACGTACTGTACATGCAACCACATGGTCTCAGCACACAGACACACAAACACACACACACACACTGCTTGTCTCCCTGTAAAGTGTGTCTACGGTGGACATGGCCAATTTGTTTCCATTCATCCAGGACTAATGTCTTTCTCCTTTACCCTACACACACACGCACGCGCGCACGCACACACACACAGTATTTAGCTACAGCAAGGGATACCATTCCACATTGCTCTCCAAGAATGTGTTTTTACATTGCCAGTGTTTTTTCTGTGATTTGTGTCACGTTTTTATCTTGTTATCCGTTTACCATGATAAAGGTTACATGTAGGATGACGGCCCATTACAGTTAACATGGGCTCATAATCTGCTGATAATTTAGAAAACATTATTTAAATGTCATGATAAAAACCTTTACTTATAGTGTAAATGTCAGATCCAAATGATTTGGTTCCATTAGGTAGGGGGGCGGAGGGCTGGAGGGGAAAATGCTGAGATCACCAATCTGAATCACAGTGTAAATGGCACCCTAACCCCTGGGCCCTTTGCCCTCACACATCTGCTCAGATGGACAGACTCATATTATATTTGGTCAACAGTAGGATGTTTGTTCATATTCCATGTTCTGTCTCTTTAGTCACCAGTAGGATGTTTGTTCATATTGCATGTTCTGTCTCTTTAGTCACCAGTAGGATGTTTGTTCATATTCCATGTTCTGTCTCTTTAGTCACCAGTAGGATGTTTGTTCATATTCCATGTTCTGTCTCTTTAGTCAACAGTAGGATGTTTGTTCATATTCCATGTTCTGTCTCTAGTTACCAGTAGGATGTTTGTTCATATTCCATGTTCTGTCTCTTTAGTCACCAGTAGGATATTGGTTTGTTCTCCATGTTCTGTCTCTTTGGTCACCAGTAGGATGTTTGTTCATATTCCATGTTCTGTCTCTAGTTACCAGTAGGATGTTTGTTCATATTCCATGTTCTGTCTCTTTAGTCACCAGTAGGATATTGGTTTGTTCTCCATGTTCTGTCTCTTTGGTCAACAGTAGGATGTTTGTTCTCCATGTTCTGTCTCTTTAGTCACCAGTAGGATGTTTGTTCATATTCCATGTTCTGTCTCTTTAGTCACCAGTAGGATGTTTGTTCATATTCCATGTTCTGTCTCTTTAGTCACCAGTAGGATGTTTGTTCATATTCCATGTTCTGTCTCTTTAGTCACCAGTAGGATGTTTGTTCATATTCCATGTTCTGTCTCTTTAGTCACCAGTATGATGTTTGTTCATATTCCATGTTCTGTCTCTTTAGTCACCAGTAGGATGTTTGTTCATATTCCATGTTCTGTCTCTTTAGTCACCAGTAGGATGTTTGTTCATATTCCATGTTCTGTCTCTTTAGTCACCAGTAGGATGTTTGTTCAT
Source organism: Dallia pectoralis (assembly GCA_029465975.1). Classification (NCBI taxonomy): domain Eukaryota; kingdom Metazoa; phylum Chordata; class Actinopteri; order Esociformes; family Umbridae; genus Dallia; species Dallia pectoralis. Next base: position 2,280,330 of record CM055732.1, on the reverse strand, counting down.
ATTCCATGTTCTGTCTCTTTAGTCACCAGTAGGATGTTTGTTCATATTCCATGTTCTGTCTCTTTGGTCACCAGTAGGACGTTTGTTTATACTCTGTGTATTTTGTCCTTTTTTTGTCCGCTAGGATGTTTGTTCTACACTCATATTATTCAATATATCCCACTAAAGTTATAGTCAAACCCAGTCAATATATCCCACTAAAGTTATAGTCAAACCCAGTCAATATATCCCACTAAAGTTATAGTCAAACCCAGTCAATATATCCCACTAAAGTTATAGTCAAATAAACATTTGTTCATAAAGGCAGCAGATACTGAATTGCTGGCGCTCGTCCATCCGGTTCCTTTGAGTGATGCTTTCACGGTTATAACCCTGAAGCTGTATAAATATCCACCATATTTTCTGATATTAAAGTAATATTAAAGTCATATTTCCAGGACTTATACTTTACCTCCCCCAAGATTTGATGGTTTGTGAGCAAAGGCAGCGGTGTCAAATAACCTATTGGTTTAAATTGTCTGTCTCATCCTGTTGTGGCGTGGAGCTGTGATGCATGAGACTTCAATGAAGTGATCTAGCCTGGCAAGGTAGAGCTGTGTGCTATACAGGGGTAGTGTCATGTTTGGGACACATTCATTTCATATGGCTGCCTCCAACGTGCCTCCTCCCACCTCTATTTTACACACCGTGGGATTTATGGAGTCTATCAGCCTCTCAGGGTTACCGCCCATTCAGTTCAGATTAAACCGTGTGTGTGTGTGTGTGTGTTTGGGCCTGTTCAGATTAAACCGTGTGTGTGTGTGTGATTGCATCCCTGTTCTTCAACCTTGACATCACCGGTGCTCTCTGAGGATGGCGACTCCTTGTTGACGTCCACTAGTGATGTGTTTTTTATGAGTCATGGGGCGTTGCCCTCTGATCAGATCCATGTGCTTTGATTGTTGGTTTATTTTTAGGGATGGTCTCTCTGTCGCGTGTCCTGACAAATAGTGAATGTTGCTGTGATACAAAGTCACATTATCTGCTTTTAGATCTGGTAGTAATAGATTGGAGGCATTGCCAGATAATGGGCTTCTGTGATATGGGGTCGGCGTTTACCCTTTAACGACCTCACACACCCTCTGTCCATTTATCAACATTACCTCATGTTCACCTGCCGTAATTATTCTGAAAATCCAGGAGGCTCGAGAATAAGAAGAGAGCTGATGGTTTATGGTACCCTAATAGGTCTACTGTACCCTAATAGGTCTACTGTACCCTGTTAGGTCTAGTGTACCCTAATAGTCTACTGTACCCTGTTAGGTCTAGTGTACCCTAATAGTCTACTGTACCCTGTTAGGTCTACTGTACCCTTTTAGGTCTAGTGTACCCTATTAGGTCTACTGTACCCTAATAGGTCTACTGTACCCTGTTAGGTCTAGTGTACCCTATTAGGTCTACTGTACCCTAATAGGTCTACTGTACCCTGTTAGGTCTAATGTACCCTGTTAGGTCTAGTGTACCCTGTTAGGTCTAGTGTACCCTAATAGGTCTAGTGTACCCTGTTAGGTCTACTGTACCCTGTTAGGTCTAGTGTACCCTAATAGTCTACTGTACCCTGTTAGGTCTACTGTACCCTGTTAGGTCTAGTGTACCCTATTAGGTCTACTGTACCCTGTTAGGTCTAGTGTACCCTATTAGGTCAGTAGACCCTAGGTCTACTGTACCCTAATAGGTCTACTGTACCCTAATAGGTCTACTGTACCCTAATAGGTCGACTGTACCCTGTTAGGTCTAGTGTACCCTAATAGGTCTACTGTACCCTGTTAGGTCTACTGTACCCTGTTAGGTCTAGTGTACCCTATTAGGTCTACTGTACCCTAATAGGTCTACTGTACCCTGTTAGGTCTAATGTACCCTGTTAGGTCTAGTGTACCCTGTTAGGTCTAGTGTACCCTAATAGGTCTAGTGTACCCTAATAGGTCTACTGTACCCTGTTAGGTCTACTGTACCCTAATAGGTCTAGTGTACCCTAATAGGTCTAGTGTACCCTAATAGGTCTAGTGTACCCTAATAGGTCTAGTGTACCCTGTTAGGTCTAGTGTACCCTAATAGGTCTACTGTACCCTAATAGGTCTACTGTACCCTGTTAGGTCTACTGTACCCTGTTAGGTCTACTGTACCCTGTTAGGTCTACTGTACCCTAATAGGTCTACTGTACCCTAATAGGTCTACTGTACCCTAATAGTTCTACTCTACCCTAATATGTCTACTGTATCCTAATATGTCTACTGTACCCTAATAGGTCTAGTGTACCCTAATAGGTCTAGTGTACCCTAATAGGTCTAGTGTACCCTAATAGGTCTAGTGTACCCTAATAGGTCTAGTGTACCCTAATAGGTCTACTGTACCCTAATAGGTCTTGTGTACCCTAATAGGTCTAGTGTACCTTAATAGGTCTAGTGTACCCTAATAGGTCTATTGTACCCTGTTAGGTCTAGTGTACCCTAGTAGGTACCCTGTTAGGTCTACTGTACCCTATTAGGTCTACTGTACCCTGTTAGGTCTACTGTACCCTGTTACGTCTAGTGTACCATAGTAGGTATAGTGTACCCTAATATGTCTACTGTACCCTAATAGGTCTAGTGTACCCTATATGGTTTAGTGTAGAGAATAGGGTGGTATTCTGTATGTATACTTTCTATTTTTATTTTTCTCTCTCTCTCCCTCTCTTATTTCCCTTTCTCTTTCTTTTCCTCTCTCTTTCTTTCCCTCCATCTTTCTTTCCTCTCTCGCTCCCTCAGCCAGTCAGCCATTTTCTTGAAGTTCGCACTTTAGTGCATTTGTCACTTTTAGAGTTTGTGGTCTAATTTGATTTGTGTGCCTGGCCACCCTATAATATGCTGGTCCGGCACTGTAACCATTCCCCACTGCAGTGCCACCAACAGATAGTTCCGCATGTAGAGGGTTTTAAAGTCCTATTTTATGGATGGCTCTCCTTCACTTTTCCTCACTGTAGAGATTTAAAGAGCAGAGGGCCTATTTAACATTTGATAAATCTAAAATAAATGTGTTTTTTACTTGTATATTCTTTTATTTAGTTTTTGGTGTTTTTTATTTATATTGGAAGAAATCTAACATCTGAAGGAATGCAATAGATAAAAGATGAAGTAGCCATCTCACCACTGGTTGAATGGTCGGGTGACTTCTGTACACCATTACATGTGAGGACTGTAAATGTATTGACTGACAATATGATGTACAGGGTTAGGGTTAAAGAGACATGGGGACATTATCTTCTAGGGTTAGGGTTAAAAAGACATGAGGACATTATCTTCTAGGGTTAGGGTTAAAGAGACAAGGGGACATTATCTTCCAGGGTTAGGGTTAAAAAGAGATGAGGACATTATCTTCTAGGGTTAGGGTTAAAGAGACATTGGGAAATTATCTTCCAGGTTTAGGGTTAAAAAGAGATGAGGACATTATCTTCCAGGGTTAGGGTTAAAAAGACATGAGGACATTATCTTCTAGGGTTAGGGTTAAAAAGACATGAGGACATTATCTTCTAGGGTTAGGGTTAAAAAGACATGAGGACATTATCTTCCAGGTTTAGGGTTAAAGAGACAACGGGCCCAATCTTGCTCAGATTCATACTGCTTACGAAACCATACATTATATTCAGATTTTTGTGTGCATATATACTTATGCGTGTATATGTATAAACTCGCTTGGAGGAGATGACATTTTTGACCAACAACCACATTTGAACTAACTGGCACTGGCCTTAGTGGCCTACCACAGGGAGTTGCTACTGTGTAACTGACTCTGTGACTCTGACACTTTGTGACAACTGTCGTTATAAAACGGCTTTATAAAATACAATTTGATTGACTGGACATTGACACATTACTGCTGGGAGTCACGGCTTTAAACTAAGTGACACTCAGGAGACTCATTTTAAGCAATTATTAATTAAATTTTGACAATGAAAATAATATTACAAGATAATAATGAATATTGCCTGTCAAGAGCTAAATGTTACCTTAAAGTTTTACTCTGAATGGAAGAGTGGAAGACAAGGATTTTGTGGAGACTACGGAATCATTAATTCTGCTAACCAAATTCCGTCAGATTACCCCGGCGATATTGAAAACAAAATATGACCAAGTTTCTCAAGAGAAATCGATAAACGCTGAGGTCTGCTATGAGATGAAAAAAATGTGTCAACCTTCAACTGAGAACTTTTCTGCTGTTTGTAAATTTAAAATCAATATCTGCATTCGTCCCTGATACTTACACAGACTTCCTTGTTGGTGGTGTCTGAGACCGTACCTCACAAACGCACACGCACACACACAAACGCACACAGACACACACAGACACACACAGACACACACAGACACACACAGACACACACAGACACACACAGACACACACAGACACACACAGACACACACACACACAGACACACACACAGACACACAGACCCACACACACACACACACAGACACACACACACAGACACACACAGACACACACAGACCCACACACACACACAGACACACACACACACACACACACAGACCCACACAGACACACACACACACACACACACACAGACACACACACACACAGACACACACAGACACACACAGACCCACACACACACACACACACACACACACACAGACCCACACAAACCCACACAGACACACACAGACCCACACAGACACACACACACTCACACACACACACACACACACACACACACACACACACACACACACACACACACACACACACCACATTTCTCCAACCATATGATGATTCCCCGTTTCCTCAGGGCTTTTCTCTTTTCTAAGTTCCCTGCTACCTTCAACTTCTCTATTAAAGCACAGGAGAGATGGACAGATTGCATCTCTCCCTTCCCTCATTCGTCATTCTTTTAACTGCGTCAGCCTGGTCTTTATCTCTCCATCTCTCTTTCCGTCTCTCCAATTGTTTTCTCCCGTCTCTCGTCTTGTGTGTACAGTGATATGACATTCATCACCCTGATTATTGGGAATAATATGTTGATTAATGGATGTTTAGCACAGAGCTGTTACATATGGGTGAGCTGTGTGGTCACAGGGTGTTTAGCGTGTTTAACACAGAGCTGTTACATATGGGTGAGCTGTGTGGTCACAGGGTGTTTAGCGTGTTTAACACAGAGCTGTTACATATGGGTGAGCTGTGTGGTCACAGGGTGTTTAGCGTGTTTAACACAGAGCTGTTACATATGGGTGAGCTGTGTGGTCACAGGGTGTTTAGCGTGTTTAACACAGAGCTGTTACATATGGGTGAGCTGTGTGGTCACAGGGTGTTTAGCGTGTTTAACACAGAGCTGTTACATATGGGTGAGCTGTGTGGTCACAGGGTGTTTAGCGTGTTTAACACAGAGCTGTTACATATGGGTGAGCTGTGCGGTCACAGGGTGTTTAGCGTGTTTAACACAGAGCTGTTACATATGGGTGAGCTGTGTGGTCACAGGGTGTTTAGCGTGTTTAACACAGAGCTGTTACATATGGGTGAGCTGTGTGGTCACAGGGTGTTTAGCGTGTTTAACACAGAGCTGTTACATATGGGTGAGCTGTGTGGTCACAGGGTGTTTAGCGTGTTTAACACAGAGCTGTTACATATGGGTGAGCTGTGTGGTCACAGGGTGTTTAGCGTGTTTAACACAGAGCTGTTACATATGGGTGAGCTGTGCGGTCACAGGGTGTTTAGCGTGTTTAACACAGAGCTGTTACATATGGGTGAGCTGTGTGGTCACAGGATGTTTAGGGGAGAGCACTCCTAGGTGATATGTTGATTAGGAGCACAGCTGTTTTGGGTTTAGCTAAGCACCGGGGATAGTTTAGTTAATCAGTGGGCTATTTAAGGTCCCTGGTTAGGTTCACGGGTGCTTGGTATTAACATAATGTTACGTATTAACATAATGTACGTTGGTGAGTGTTTATGTATATGTGAAAGCTGTGTTGTTTGTGGGTTTTTGTATAAGTCACAATCGCGCAGTTTAATTTCATGTATAGTTTTTTATGTTCATTGTTCTATGTTTTTTTTAATTGGTCATCAGCCAAATGAAATGGAATTGAAAGGCATTTCAGATGAACTGTGGATGTTTGAGGAATCGTCACACGTTGTGAAACAGACAGTTTTAATTGCTGTTGTGGCTCACATCTGTGGGTTGCTTTGTTTTATCCCTGTCTCCTTCCTCCGCCGTATTCTCTCCTCTTCTCTTCTGTTCTCCTCCACTATATTCTCTCCTCTTCTCTTCTGTTCTCCTCCACTATATTCTCTCCTCTGTTCACCTCCTCCACTATATTCTCTCCTCTGTTCACCTCCTCCACTATATTCTCTCCTCTGTTCACCTCCTCCACTATATTCTCTCCTCTGTTCTCCTCCTCCACTATATTCTCTCCTCTGTTCACCTCCTCCACTATATTCTCTCCTCTGTTCTCCTCCTCCACTATATTCTCTCCTCTGTTCACCTCCTCCACTATATTCTCTCCTCTGTTCACCTCCTCCACTATATTCTCTCCTCTGTTCACCTCCTCCACTATATTCTCTCCTCTGTTCACCTCCTCCACTATATTCTCTCCTCTGTTCACCTCCTCCACTATATTCTCTCCTCTGTTCACCTCCTCCACTATATTCTCTCCTCTGTTCACCTCCTCCACTATATTCTCTCCTCTGTTCACCTCCTCCACTATATTCTCTCCTCTGTTCACCTCCTCCACTATATTCTCTCCTCTGTTCACCTCCTCCACTATATTCTCTCCTCTGTTCACCTCCTCCACTATATTCTCTCCTCTGTTCACCTCCTCCACTATATTCTCTCCTCTGTTCACCTCCTCCATATTCTCTACTCTGTTCTCCTCCATCGTATTCTCTCCTCTGTTCTCCTCCTCCACCATATTCTCTTCGGTTCTCCTCCATCGTATTCTCTCCTCTGTTCTCCTCCTCCACCATATTCTCTACTCTGTTCTCCTCCATCGTATTCTCTCCTCTGTTCTCCTCCTCCACCATATTCTCTTCGGTTCTCCTCCATCGTATTCTCTCCTCTTTTCTCCTCCTCCACCATATTCTCTTCGGTTCTCCTCCATCGTATTCTCTACTCTGTTCTCCTCCTCCACCATATTCTCTGTGCTCTCACCCACTGTTAACCATTTTCTCAGTATAGGCCGTAGAACCATTGCCTGGAGAGAATGTGTGTGTGTGGTGTGTGGGTGTGTGTGTTTTTATGTGTGTGTGGTGTGTGTGGATGTGGTGTGTTTGTTTGTGTGTGTGTGGTGTGTGCGTGTGCATGTGGTGTGTGTGTGTGTGTGTCTCCTGGGTAACAGTCAGTTGAGCCCAGTCAGCCCCTAATAGGTGGTAAAGAGTTCCAGAGAAATGGACTGAAGCTCTAACCTGGGAGGGAAATGGATCTCATTACCCTGGGCTTTGGCTGCTAGGCTGCTGGCCTCTCATTGGACAAGATGGAGGAAGTGAGAAGGGAAAATGGTGGTAGAGGGAGGTAGAGACAAGAAAGAGGAGTGAGGAGTAGAAATAGGGAGAGGCCGTTCAGATATAGACACAAAGAGAGGAGAGACCTCAGACGGCAGGAGGGAGAGAAGCTGCACATATCCCCAGGTTACATTCTCACCTCTACGCCCACACAAACCGTCTCCTCTGACCTACAAGGCATGTATCAAATGCCTGGCAAACCCACAGCAACCCTGCTCACAGCTCAAGGTCCAAAGCTAAACCACACAAAAGCAATATGCAGATCTTATCCTGGGACAAACAAGGTCTGAGATCCTTTGCCTTTGGCATGATGGGCAGAGACTCGCAAACAAGCAAAATGAAATTATTCTACAAGAAACATTGTATAGATGAGATTAACCCAATGATTCTTCTCTAGGTTACATGAAATACTACTATATCTAGTTAAAATACAAATACTGCAATCCATAACAACGTCATATTAATAAACTGTTTAAGTAAACATTATTTCATTTAAACATTTTGCTAAAACAATAAAATAATTAATCAGTTGGTGTAGCTCAGTGGTAGAGTGCACGCTTTGTATATCCCCAGGTGCACATGAGAATTTACCTTGTTAAATAACGGTTAAATTAGAAACAAATCTGTCATTTCTGAACTACCGTTATAGTCACCATTTAGCTTGTTCAGCCCCTCTCCTCCCCTGGTTGTTGGTGTGAATGAGCAGGTGTACCCAAACAGCCGTGGTCCAATCAGGAAGTGCAGATTAGAATGAGCAGGTGTACCCAAACAGCCGTGGTCCAATCAGGAAGTGCAGATTAGAATGAGCAGGTGTACCCAAACAGCCGTGGTCCAATCAGGAAGTGCAGATTAGAATGAGCAGGTGTACCCAAACAGCCGTGGTCCAATCAGGAAGTGCAGATTAGAATGAGCAGGTGTACCCAAACAGCCGTGGTCCAATCAGGAAGTGCACATTAGTTAACCCCTTCTCTTCTGCCCTCCAGAACCCATTCACGGCCCCAGGCGTCTTGAAGTCGTCGACGTCCAATCAAAACAAGTTACTATTCGATGGGAGCCATTTGGCTACAACGTGACGCGTTGCCATAGCTACAACCTAACAGTGCAGTTCCGGTACCGCATGGCTGGCAAACAGGAGAACCGGGAGGAGGTGTGTTATGGCACCCAGGGTCGCGACCCCCAGCACACTATCCACAACTTGACCCCATACACCAACCTGTCTGTTAAGTTGGTCCTGAAGAATCCGGAGGGGGTGAAAGAGAGCACAGAGCTGGAGCTACAGACCGACGAGGACGGTGAGTCCTATGAATCATCATAGAGTGGTTATAACATGTCTATAAAGAGTTATGAATAGGTTATAGCATCCGGAGGGGGTGAAAGAGAGCACAGAGCTGGAGCTACAGACCGACGAGGACGGTGAGTCCTATGAATCATCATAGAGTGGTTATAACATGTCTATAAAGAGTTATGAATAGGTTATAGCATCCGGAGGGGGTGAAAGAGAGCTCAGAGCTGGAGCTACAGACCGGAATGATGGTATGTTCTATGACTTATCTGACGTTTGTTTCTGACATGTTTCTAATTGTTATGGACAGGTGATATGGAGCCAAATGGACCTTTAGATGTTTCTGATTGTTATGGACAGGTGATATGGAGCCAAATGGACCTTTAGATGTTTCTGATTGTTATGGACAGGTGATATGGAGCCAAATGGACCTTTAGATGTTTCTGATTGTTATGGACAGGTGATATGGAGCCAAATGGACCTTTAGATGTTTCTGATTGTTATGGACAGGTGATATGGAGCCAAATGGACCTTTAGATGTTTCTGATTGTTATGGACAGGTGATATGGAGCCAAATGGACCTTTAGATGTTTCTGATTGTTATGGACAGGTGATATGGAGCCAAATGGACCTTTAGATGTTTCTGATTGTTATGGACAGGTGATATGGAGCCAAATGGACCTTTAGATGTTTCTGATTGTTATGGACAGGTGATATGGAGCCAAATGGACCTTTAGATGTTTCTGATTGTTATGGACAGGTGATATGGAGCCAAATGGACCTTTAGATGTTTCTAAATGTTATGGACCTTAAGATGTTTATGAATGTTATGGACAGGTGATATGGAGCCAAATGGACCTTTAGATGTTCATGAATGTTATGGACAGGTGATATGGAGCCAAATGGACCTTTAGATGTTTATGAATGTTATGGACCGGTCATATGGTGCCAAATGGACCTTTAGATGTTTATGAATGTTATGGACCGGTCATATGGTGCCAAATGGACCGTTGGACCTTTTGTGTAAAAACATCTGCAGCTTTTCTTGTGGTGTAATTAGATCCTGTAACTTGTCATGACTCTAGTTAGATGATAGAGTATAGTAGTGTGTCTGGTCCATATATTTACTAGGCAGTACAGGAAGAGACTCTATTTATGTCTTTACCTTTTATGACATCAATATCTCAGACAGACGTTACCTGTCTCTTTAAAGATGTGTACAAAGAACTAAATAGAAGCCTAAGGAATACTCCGAAATACACGGAGGCATTCTCAAATGAACTAACACAAGTCTCAAGAACAGGTGAGAGGAAGACACTGACGAAGAAAGAGAGAGAGAGATATCTTAGATATTTTTTCCACGGATTCTTGAAAGAGATTACTTGTGTGAGTGTGTGTCGGAGAGAGTGTGTGTGCTGTGTGACTGTGTGTGTGTAGTGTTACTGTGTGTGTGTGTGTGACTGTGTGACTGTGTGTGTCTTGTGTGACTGTGTGTGTGTTGTGTGACTGTGTGTGTGTGTGTGACTGTGTCTGTGTGTGTGTGTGTGTGTGTGTGTGTGTGTCTGTGTGTCTGTGTGTGTCTGTGTGTGTGTGTGTGTGTGACTGTGTGTGTGTTGTGTGACTGTGTGTGTACACATTCCTGTGTGTTTTAAATCCCTCTGGGAGGAAGAAACAAAGAGAAACAGACTCAGAGACAGGGTGTATCTCTATATCCAGCCGGATAGTTGTTCTGTCAGATACTGCCTTTGACAGAAAAATAGCCTCTGTCATTGTGTTTCATTTGAAGATATAATGTATCCGTGTCAGGGACGGGTGAAGCAGACAGGATAGAGAAGACAGACAGGACAGAAAGGGCAGACAGGACAGACAGGACAGAAAGGGCAGACGGAATAATAAAACACAAAAACAACCTTACACTAACCTTAAACACTGCAATAGACAGAGGAACGAACAGACCTGCAAGACGAACAGGACAGACAAGAATGTGAGGACAGACAGGAAAGGAAGAGGACGGAAATGACATGACAGACAGACAGGCAGACAGGCAGGCAGGCAGGCTGCACAGACAGACAGACAGACAGACAGACAGACAGGCAGGCAGGCAGGCAGGCCGGCAGACAGGCAGGCAGGCAGGCTGCACAGACAGGCAGACAGACAGACAGACAGACAGACAGGCAGGCAGGCTGCACAGACAGGCAGACAGACAGACAGGCAGGCAGGCTGCACAGACAGGCAGACAGACAGACAGACAGACAGGCAGGCTGCACAGACAGCACAATCCCCTCACTTCGACACACAGGCAGGGGGAGGACGAGGGGAGATATTGAAGTATTGAGATTACCTCAGGGAGAGTGGTTCAGTGCTCAGCCTGTTTGTTTACACCTTTTATGACAGGATGTGAGAAGGAAACTGTTCCTTCTTCATTCAGTCACCATTCCTCAAATATGTCCATGGTAACACAGAAGTTCTGATTTGAGGCACAGGGCTCGTGTTTGAAGCCTGGAGGCTAGAATTTGGTATGCAAAGGCAGTAGCTCTACCCGCTCTGAGGTGCTCTTCTAGGGGGGTTGTTTATCTGATGTGTTGTCCTGCACATGGTTCCTCCCTGTTGCTTCAGGTGTCATCAGCAGGCTTTGACTTGTAGATTTTTACCTCATTGTTCTTCTGCTTTCTTTTCTTGAGATATGTTGTATGTCATTTGGTCTGGTAATGATACTGTGTATGTCATTTGGTCTGGTAATGATACTGTGTATGTCATTTGGTCTGGTAATGATACTGTGTATGTCATTTGGTCTGGTAATGATACTGTGTATGTCATTTGGTCTGGTAATGATACTGTGTATGTCATTCGGTCTGGTAATGATACTGTGTATGTCATTTGGTCTGGTAATGATACTGTGTATGTCATTTGGTCTGGTAATGATACTGTGTATGTCATTTGGTCTGGTAATGATACTGTGTATGTCATTTGGTCTGGTAATGATACTGTGTATGTCATTTGGTCTGGTAATGATACTGTGTATGTTATTTGGTCTGGTAATGATACTGTGTATGTCATTGGGTCTGGTAATGATACTGTGTATGTCATTGGGTCTGGTAATGATACTGTGTATGTCATTTGGTCTGGTAATGATACTGTGTATGTCATTTGGTCTGGTAATGATACTGTGTATGTCATTGGGTCTGGTAATGATACTGTGTATGTCATTTGGTCTGGTAATGATACTGTGTATGTCATTTGGTCTGGTAATGATACTGTGTATGTCATTCGGTCTGGTAATGATACTGTGTATGTCATTCGGTCTGGTAATGATACTGTGTATGTCATTTGGTCTGGTAATGATACTGTGTATGTCATTTGGTCTGGTAATGATACTGTGTATGTCATTTGGTCTGGTAATGATACTGTGTATGTCATTTGGTCTGGTAATGATACTGTGTATGTTGATTGGTCTGTTGGTGTTTGTTGGTTTCCCACTAGTTCCTGGAGATGTTCCTCTGCAGTCGATCCAGGGCAGTGTCTACGAGGAGAAGATTGTGCTCAGGTGGAAGGAACCAGCCCAGACTTACGGAATTATCACCCAGTATGAGGTGAGACGCTTGATTGACAGCTTGAAACACACTCGCTTTCTTGTGCTACTAATTAAATCAGTCTACTTTGACTGTAGAAAGGTAAGGTCACTAATTCTGACTATAAATGAATTACTAATTGAGATATCTCTTTTTTGACTGAGAAAGGCCAGGTCACCGACTGAGATGTATCTCTGCACTGTTTGTTTCCAATATTAGTTAATGATATTATAAATATACACACTATATATAGTATATATACATCATTTATGTTAAGACAACTACCTAGAACTATGATTGTGTGGCATTCTCCCTATTAGAAACTGCAAACGTTTGTGTATTTAACATTTAAAACGGTTTGCTCCAAGACTTGCTCTAAGAACAAATTCTATTAACCCCTACAGACATTTTTCGATTTACATAATAATTTACATTATGAGTTGCTGCAAGATTATTCTTGGCTCAAATTTAGATACGGAGCATGTTTGGGAAAACAGCAAGAGTTATAATTATTTATCAACCTGATGATATTCTGACCTTCTAGAATACCAACTGCAGACTGTCATTTTCAAAGCAATCAGCCACACACACACACACACATACACACACGCGCGCGCGCACAGACACACGCACAGACACACACGCACAGACACACACACACAGACACACACACACACAGACACACACGCACAGACAGACACGCACAGACACACACGCACAGACACACACACACACACGCACAGACACACACAAACAGACACACAGACACACACACACAGACACACATGCACAGACACACAGACACGCACACACACACACACACACACACACGGACGCACACACACACAGACACACACACACACACACACGCACACAGACACACACACACACACACACACCTTCTCTGTATTTTGTCTGCAGAAGTCAGTTCCTTAACCTCCATCCGGACGGCCTCTGATTTGACACTATCAAAGAGCTCAAAGTGAGATCCCTTCTGACAAGGTTCTGATATCAAACACAGATCTCAGCTCGTCTCTGTGGCTCTCTGGCCAGACGGGGTGACCCTGTCTGGGGCCTCCAGAAGCCCTGTCCCCTCATGCTCACTACAGCTTATCTGGTCACACAGGGCAACCGGGAATTAGGGTGCCAGGATTGTGGATGTACCCATCCTGTCTAGACATGACACGGTTTCCCAGGATAGGGCTGTCTCATTTTTCCTCTAACGTTTAATGATAAAGACATGTTTTTTTATCAGTAGTCATTTGTAAAACCTTTCTTATACGTGATACTGTATTGACAATGCTTGCACAAGCCATCAACGCTATCTCCATCACTGACGCCATATCTCAATTTATTCAGCATCATTTTATGAGTGTTTTTTTCTGTATGCTTTACTTGATAAGAAATATGCTTTGCAGAGACACAAATTGTCCACCTTATCAAAAGCTCAATTGAACTGTTTCCAGCTAGGAAACATTAAAAGCGTTCATCTGCACAATTTATTAGCTTTTAGTTTTCTTTCCCAGTTCTACTGCCTCCCTCATTCTCATTTTAATTGACCAGCCCCCAAACAATGTGGACACGTTTACCATCTCCTTTGTATCGCCCTCTCTCTCTCCCTCTCTCTCTCTCTCTCTCCCCCTCTCTCTCTCTCCCTCTCTCCCTCTCTCTCGCTCTCTCTCTCCCTCTCTCTCTCCACCCCTCTCTCTCTCTCCCTCCCCTCTCTCTCTCTCTCTCTCTATCCATCTCCCTCAATTTGTTTCTCTCTCCGTTTTTTCTCTCTATGAAATGTTATGATATAGGATGTGGCAACACAGCAGAATAAATTCACCAGTCAAAGACTGAATGACACGCACACACACATACACACACACACACGCATGCACGCACACCCCTAATTTTTACACGCAGACAAAGACAAAATGCAAAAAGGCCTCCAAGCATTTCACTAACTCGATAGACACAAATTATGCAGCACTCAAAATTGTTCCTTTGTGTCTTTTAATTGGAATTATAATGGAAGTTGAGATTTTTCTTTTTTTTTAGAAGAGGGAACATAAGCGTTGTCTTAAAGTGGGGCTTTAAAGAATAACATTCACCTTAATGCCTTTCCTCCAAAAGCTGGGTGCCGATGGTAACATAGATGAACAAATGATACAAACTAAATGGTCCATGTAGATTGGCCCTGTTCGGCATAGTGCCTGATTAAGGTTATGCTGCTTTATGTTACAGAGAGTCTGGATAGTACTGTTGTTATTGTGCTGAAACAACTCCATGAGAAACCATCAGGGTTCCAGTGCACAAATGGAAAACCTCTCTTTCACTGTGCTGGGGTTGTTGTCTATAGTGCTCCAAACAGGATGCACAATCACTGGAAATCACCCAGGCACTTGTGGCACCATTTCCAGCTTACTATGGTTTGGGACATCATTTTCTGGAATACTAGTCTGCATTACAATATTGTGTGTATTGTATGAGATTTGAGATTTAGCCCAATTTTTTACACGTGGATGTTGTCAAACTTGTCCTCCAGGCCTCCAGCCGTTACAGGTACTGCGTCTATGTACCTGCTTTACCTTTAATCCCCTGGCCTATGTGACTCAGTTGAGCTAGCACTAACTAACGGTAACCCATAGTGATACTAGATAAACAATTAGATGTAGACAGCATATTGGTACACTCAGTATCATACATTTCAAGCGTTTTTTACATCATTACTAGTAAAGTAGCCGGTGTATTCTTGGTGTAATCCTGCTTGTTAACAGCACATTCTATATTTTTCCAGATCTCCTACAAGGCGGTGAGTTCTTTCGACCCAGAGCTGGATCTGTCCAATCAGAGTGGCAAGGTGTTAAAACTGGGCAACGAGACCAGTCACAACTTCCTGGGGCTCTACCCAGGCTCCACCTACTCCTTCACTCTCAGAGCTTCCACCGCCAAGGGTTATGGCCCCCCCATCATCACTCAGTTTACCACAAAAATATCAGGTCAGCCCCGTCATCACTCAGTTTACCACAAAAATATCAGGTCAGCCCCGTCGTCACTCAGTTTACTACAAAAACATCAGGTAAGCCCCGTCATCACTCAGTTTACCACACAAATATCAGGTCAGCCCCGTCATCACTCAGTTTACCACACAAATATCAGGTCAGCCCCGTCATAACTCAGTTTACCACAAAATATCAGGTCAGCCCCGTCATCACTCAGTTTACCACACAAATATCAGGTCAGCCCCGTCATCACTCAGTTTACCACACAAATATCAGGTCAGCCCCGTCATAACTCAGTTTACCACAAAATATCAGGTCAGCCCCGTCATCACTCAGTTTACCACACAAATATCAGGTCAGCCCCGTCATAACTCAGTTTACCACACAAATATCAGGTCAGCCCCGTCATCACTCAGTTTACCACAAACATATCAGGTCAGCCCCGTCATAACTCAGTTTACCACAAAAATATCAGGTCAGCCCCGTCATCACTCAGTTTACCACAAAAATATCAGGTCAGCCCCGTCATCACTCAATTTACTACAAAAATATCAGGTCAGCCCTGTCATCACTCAGTTTACCACACAAATATCAGGTCAGCCCCGTCATCACTCAGTTACCACAAAAATATCAGGTCAGCCCCGTCATCACTCAATTTACTACAAAAATATCAGGTCAGCCCTGTCATCACTCAGTTTACCACACAAATATCAGGTCAGCCCCGTCATCACTCAGTTACCACAAAAATATCAGGTCAGCCCCGTCATCACTCAATTTACTACAAAAATATCAGGTCAGCCCTGTCATCACTCAGTTTACCACACAAATATCAGGTCAGCCCCGTCATCACTCAGTTTAACACAAAAATATCAGGTCAGCCCCGTCATCACTCAGTTTACCACACAAATGTCAGGTCAGCCCCGTCATCACTCAGTTTACCACACATATACCAGGTGAGCCCCGTCGTCACTCAGTTTACTACAAAAACATCAGGTAAGCCCCGTCCTCACTCAGTTTACCACAAAAATATCAGGTCAGCCCCGTCATCACTCAGTTTACCACACATATATCAGGTCAGCCCCGTCGTCACTCAGTTTACTACAAAAACATCAGGTAAGCCCCGTCATCACTCAGTTTACCGCACAAATATCAGGTCAGCCCCGTCATCACTCAGTTTACCACACATATATCAGGTCAGCCCCGTCGTCACTCAGTTTACTACAAAAACATCAGGTAAGCCCCGTCATCACTCAGTTTACCGCACAAATATCAGGTCAGCCCCGTCATCACTCAGTTTACCACACAAATATCAGGTCAGCCCCGTCATAACTCAGTTTACCACAAAAATATCAGGTCAGCCCCGTCATCACTCAGTTTACCACACATATATCAGGTCAGCCCCGTCATCACTCAATTTACCACACAAATATCAGGTCAGCCCCGTCATCACTCAATTTACTACAAAAATATCAGGTCAGCCCTGTCATCACTCAGTTTACCACACATATATCAGGTCAGCCCCGTCATCACTCAATTTACCACACAAATATCAGGTCAGCCCCGTCATCACTCAGTTTACTACAAAAATATCAGGTCAGCCCCGTCATCACTCAGTTTACCACACAAATATCAGGTCAGCCCCGTCATCACTCAATTTACTACAAAAATATCAGGTCAGCCCTGTCATCACTCAGTTTACCACACAAATATCAGGTCAGCCCCGTCATCACTCAGTTTACCACAAAAATATCAGGTCAGCCCCGTCATCACTCAGTTTACCACACAAATATCAGGTCAGCCCCGTCATCACTCAGTTTACCACACATATACCAGGTGAGCCCCGTCGTCACTCAGTTTACTACAAAAACATCAGGTCAGCCCCGTCATCACTCAGTTTACCACAAAAATATCAGGTCAGCCCCGTCATCACCCTACACCCTAATCCCTAGAGTTCAAGTTCAAAACCAGCTACTCCGGAACCCTTGGTTAGTTGGTGATGTCATGCATAAAATAATGTTTCAGTACACTGACTTATGTACCTTTGATTTTTTCAAAGCCCCCTCCATGCCAGCTTATGATCAGGAGACTTCCTTAAACCAGACAGACAGCACCGTGACTGTTCTGCTGAAGCCTGCCCAGAGCAGAGGAGCACCTGTCAGGTAGGATGCTAAACACACACACACACATATTGTTATTGAAATCTGATTCACTACACCAAGACACAATATTGCCCATGTATGTTTCCATCATTAGCTTTCCTAGCAGGGAAGTTGATGGTTAGTTGGATGCGTTTTTGTAGTGATTCTGTGAAAAAGCTGTCGCCTTTGAAGCAGGGAACAAAGAGGGAAGGAACTCCTTCCTGGTGTTTTATGGACTTGGCTGGGTTTTTCCGGGCCGGGACTCCGTCTGGGTGTAGCTGGGTAGCGGTGGGTTAGCCATCAGTGGGTCGGTCATTATAGTTCCTATGTAAAGATATCTGCTGTGGTCAGACACGGTGTTGTGGCACAGCAGTGACCCTTCCTCCGGCGCCTTCTTTCTCATGAAAGTAAAAACTAGTGTTAATGAGCTATGTTTGATGGATGCCCTGCAGGTTTCCATGTTCTGCTGCACATTAGTTGGGGATTCTTGTGCTGTACAATCCACAGTTATGGCCTTGACAGCGGGTGTGGGACAAATCAAAACATTTTTTCTTCTGAAGCGCAGCTTCTTATTGCTGCTTGCTCAACCAAGGTGTTTTCCTGGCTCACACGCACTGAAGGAGAACCTTCTACCCAGCCAACAACCACGGTTAAGCCCGCAGACTCCCGACCCACCACCAGGAGCCACTAGAGCGTGACGAGACAAGGCGGGCCGCTCCAAAGTCCCACTATCCGTGCTGGATGGAGCTTAGCCAATTTGTACCGCCCTAATCTGGACTCCCGACATTGCCAGGATGCCGATTCGAACACCTGGTCGGCAATCACACAGTTTTACCGAGAGGCAATGATAAAGACCACTGCTTCAGCGACCATATGCACTTCCTGCCAGTGAGACGGGAATCACAATGGCTCTGATCCTAGACAAGGACGCAACGTGCTGTAAAACAGGGTTAACACTTTATCATCATATTATCTTTACCATCAGTCCTTCAGAGAAGAGCAGCCTGCCTGGTCCTTAGTCTGGCCTGTCGACTAGACCAGGCATTAGTCAGCTGTCCTTACTAATGCCCGAACAAAAGAAAAAGATAAAAGAAAAGATAAAGTAAGATAAGGACAACGATGTAGTATCCCTGTGTTAACACAGGCTCAGTGAACATACCACTCCTCTATAGTGTAGCTACCAACACAGAACGAGAATTAACACAACAGAGTGAATCACATAAACACACACACACACACTCTTCTATAGTGTAGCTACCAACACAGAACGAGAATTAACACAACAGAGTGAATCACATAAACACACACACACTCTTCTATAGTGTAGCTACCAACACAGAACGAGAATTAACACAACAGAGTGAATCACATAAACACACACACACACACTCTTCTATAGTGTAGCTACCAACACAGAACGAGAATTAACACAACAGAGTGAATCACATAAACACACACACACTCTTCTATAGTGTAGCTACCAACACAGAACGAGAATTAACACAACAGAGTGAATCACATAAACACACACACACACCCTCTTCTATAGTGTAGCTACCAACACAGAACGAGAATTAACACAACAGAGCGAATCACATAAACACACACACACACACACACACACACACACACACTCTTCTATAGTGTAGCTACAAACACAGAAGTAGAATTAACACAACAGAGTGAATCACATAAACACACACACACTCTTCTATAGTGTAGCTACCAACACAGAAGTAGAATTAACACAACAGAGTGAATCACATAAACACACACACACACACACACACACACTCTTCTATAGTGTAGCTACAAACACAGAAGTAGAATTAACACATCAGAGTGAATCACATAAACACACACACACTCTTCTATAGTGTAGCTACCAACACAGAAGTAGAATTAACACAACAGAGTGAATCACATAAACACACACAGACACACAAAACCAGACATACACATACACACACACCCACACAAAAACAGACATACACACACACACACACACAAACACACACACACACACTCACACAAAAAACAGACAAACACACACACAAACACGCGCTAGAATCAGACGGTGTGATTCATTATTATGCTGGGTAATTCCTTGGTTTTTGGCTTGAACCCGGCCTCACCCTCCACACACAACTAAGACTAACGCTATTTCCAACTTCAAAGAGCACTTTTGGGGTTTAGGCCTCGACTCGACTTTGTCAGCAGTTAACCAGAGCGTAAGTGGATGCTAATGTTCTACAACAGAAGCCTAAGTCGTGAAAACTGTTATCTAATTAATCTAACAGCCGCGTGGCAAGATATCAATAGCTCAATTTCACGCTGTTCGCAGCGAGAGAATGGGCTCTGTTTTGACATGGAAAATGGGGTGAGAGAACTGGGCTGAGAGTACGAAAGAATCCTTAGAAAAGTTATTGTTTTGGTTCTGTCATTTCCTAGGTGTAAATATGACTCTACTGATATTCATATGGAACCCGTTGGTTGAATGGTTTATATTGTTTTGGTTCTGTCATTTCCTAGGTGTAAATATGACTGTACTGATAGTCATATGGAACCCGTTGGTTGAATGGTTTATATTGTTTTGGTTCTGTCATTTCCTAGGTGTAAATATGACTGTACTGATAGTCATATGGAACCCGTTGGTTGAATGGTTTATATTGTTTTGGTTCTGTCATTTCCTAGGTGTAAATATGACTGTACTGATAGTCATATGGAACCCGTTGGTTGAATGGTTTATATTGTTTTGGTTCTGTCATTTCCTAGGTGTAAATATGACTGTACTGATAGTCATATGGAACCCGTTGGTTGAATGGTTTATATTGTTTTGGTTCTGTCATTTCCTAGGTGTAAATATGACTGTACTGATAGTCATATGGAACCCGTTGGTTGAATGGTTTATATTGTTTTGGTTCTGTCATTTCCTAGGTGTAAATATGACTGTACTGATAGTCATATGGAACCCGTTGGTTGAATGGTTTATATTGTTTTGGTTCTGTCATTTCCTAGGTGTAAATATGACTGTACTGATAGTCATATGGAACCCGTTGGTTGAATGGTTTATATTGTTTTGGTTCTGTCATTTCCTAGGTGTAAATATGTGAACCCGTTGGTTGAATGGTTTATATTGTTTTGGTTCTGTACTGATAGTCATATGGAACCCGTTGGTTGAATGGTTTATATTGTTTTGGTTCTGTCATTTCCTAGGTGTAAATATGACTGTACTGATAGTCATATGGAACCCGTTGGTGGAACCCGTTAAATATGGTTGAATGGTTTATATTTGTTTTGGTTCTGTCATTTCCTAGGTGTAAATATGACTGTACTGATAGTCATATGGAACCCGTTGGTTGAATGGTTTATATTGTTTTGGTTCTGTCATTTCCTAGGTGTAAATATGACTGTACTGATAGTCATATGGAACCCGTTGGTTGAATGGTTTATATTGTTTTGGTTCTGTCATTTCCTAGGTGTAAATATGACTGTACTGATAGTCATATGGAACCCGTTTTCATAAATGGAACCCGTTGGTTGAATGGTTTATATTGTTTTGGTTCTGTCATTTCCTAGGTGTAAATATGACTCTACTGATAGTCATATGGAACCCGTTGGTTGAATGGTTTATATTGTTTTGGTTCTGTCATTTCCTACCCTGATAGTCATATGGAACCCGTTGAATGGTTTATATTGTTTTGGTTCTGTCATTTCATTTCCTAGGTGTAAATATGACTCTACTGATAGTCATATGGAACCCGTTGGTTGAATGGTTTATATTGTTTTGGTTCTGTCATTTCCTAGGTGTAAATATGACTGTACTGATATTCATATGGAACCCGTTGGTTGAATGGTTTATATTGTTTTGGTTCTGTCATTTCCTAGGTGTAAATATGACTGTACTGATAGTCATATGGAACCCGTTGGTTGAATGGTTTATATTGTTTTGGTTCTGTCATTTCCTAGGTGTAAATATGACTGTACTGATAGTCATATGGAACCCGTTGGTTGAATGGTTTATATTGTTTTGGTTCTGTCATTTCCTAGGTGTAAATATGACTGTACTGATAGTCATATGGAACCCGTTGGTTGAATGGTTTATATTGTTTTGGTTCTGTCATTTCCTAGGTGTAAATATGACTGTACTGATATTCATATGGAACCCGTTGGTTGAATGGTTTATATTGTTTTGGTTCTGTCATTTCCTAGGTGTAAATATGACTGTACTGATAGTCATATGGAACCCGTTGGTTGAATGGTTTATATTGTTTTGGTTCTGTCATTTCCTAGGTGTAAATATGTTGAATGGTTTATATTGTTTTGGTTCTGTCATTTCCTAGGTGTAAATATGACTGTACTGATAGTCATATGGAACCCGTTGGTTGAATGGTTTATATTGTTTTGGTTCTGTCATTTCCTAGGTGTAAATATGACTGTACTGATAGTCATATGGAACCCGTTGGTTGAATGGTTTATATTGTTTTGGTTCTGTCATTTCCTAGGTGTAAATATGACTGTACTGATAGTCATATGGAACCCGTTGGTTGAATGGTTTATATTGTTTTGGTTCTGTCATTTCCTAGGTGTAAATATGACTGTAATGGTTTATATTGTTTTGGTTCTGATTTCCTAGGTGTAAATATCATATGTCATATGAACCCGTTGGTTGAATGGTTTATATTGTTTTGGTTCTGTCATTTCCTAGGTGTAAATATGACTGTACTGATAGTCATATGGAACCCGTTGGTTGAATGGTTTATATTGTTTTGGTTCTGTCATTTCCTAGGTGTAAATATGACTGTACTGATAGTCATATGGAACCCGTTGGTTGAATGGTTTATATTGTTTTGGTTCTGTCATTTCCTAGGTGTAAATATGACTGTACTGATATTCATATGGAACCCGTTGGTTGAATGGTTTATATTGTTTTGGTTCTGTCATTTCCTAGGTGTAAATATGACTCTACTGATAGTCATATGGAACCCGTTGGTTGAATGGTTTATATTGTTTTGGTTCTGTCATTTCCTAGGTGTAAATATGACTCTACTGATAGTCATATGGAACCCGTTGGTTGAATGGTTTATATTGTTTTGGTTCTGTCATTTCCTAGGTGTAAATATGACTCTACTGATAGTCATATGGAACCCGTTGGTTGAATGGTTTATATTGTTTTGGTTCTGTCATTTTCCTAGGTGTAAA
This sequence comes from Dallia pectoralis, assembly GCA_029465975.1. Lineage (NCBI taxonomy): Eukaryota > Metazoa > Chordata > Actinopteri > Esociformes > Umbridae > Dallia > Dallia pectoralis. The sequence continues at coordinate 2,257,625 of CM055732.1, read as the reverse complement.
TATGACTCTACTGATAGTCATATGGAACCCGTTGGTTGAATGGTTTATATTGTTTTGGTTCTGTCATTTCCTAGGTGTAAATATGACTGTACTGATAGTCATATGGAACCCGTTGGTTGAATGGTTTATATTGTTTTGGTTCTGTCATTTCCTAGGTGTAAATATGACTCTACTGATAGTCATATGGAACCCGTTGGTTGAATGGTTTATATTGTTTTGGTTCTGTCATTTCCTAGGTGTAAATATGACTGTACTGATAGTCATATGGAACCCGTTGGTTGAATGGTTTATATTGTTTTGGTTCTGTCATTTCCTAGGTGTAAATATGACTCTACTGATAGTCATATGGAACCCGTTGGTTGAATGGTTTATATTGTTTTGGTTCTGTCATTTCCTAGGTGTAAATATGACTCTACTGATAGTCATATGGAACCCGTTGGTTTTATAATGGTTTATATTGTTTTGGTTCTGTCATTTCCTAGGTGTAAATATGACTCTACTGATAGTCATATGGAACCCGTTGGTTGAATGGTTTATATTGTTTTGGTTCTGTCATTTCCTAGGTGTAAATATGACTCTACTGATAGTCATATGGAACCCGTTGGTTGAATGGTTTATATTGTTTTGGTTCTGTCATTTCCTAGGTGTAAATATGACTGTACTGATATTCATATGGAACCCGTTGGTTGAATGGTTTATATTGTTTTGGTTCTGTCATTTCCTAGGTGTAAATATGACTGTACTGATATTCATATGGAACCCGTTGGTTGAATGGTTTATATTGTTTTGGTTCTGTCATTTCCTAGGTGTAAATATGACTGTACTGATAGTCATATGGAACCCGTTGGTTGAATGGTTTATATTGTTTTGGTTCTGTCATTTCCTAGGTGTAAATATGACTGTACTGATAGTCATATGGAACCCGTTGGTTGAATGGTTTATATTGTTTTGGTTCTGTCATTTCCTAGGTGTAAATATGACTGTACTGATATTCATATGGAACCCGTTGGTTGAATGGTTTATATTGTTTTGGTTCTGTCATTTTCTAGGTGTAAAATATGACTGTATGGTTTGTATATTGGAACCCGTTGGTTGAATGGTTTATATTGTTTTGGTTCTGTCATTTCCTAGGTGTAAATATGACTGTACTGATAGTCATATGGAACCCGTTGGTTGAATGGTTTATATTGTTTTGGTTCTGTCATTTCCTAGGTGTAAATATGACTGTACTGTTAGTCATATGGAACCCGTTGGTTGAATGGTTTATGTCCGAATTTGGTCATCTTTAAACGTCCTCAGATTCAGGACTATTTTGTGTAATTTTCTGATTTCAGCAACTCAGCTGTCTAGAGCTATCTCTTCATTGTTCCATCTCTTTCTCTCTTTCTGACCCATCAATCTCCCTTCTCTCCTCTCGCCATTTCAATCTCACTGATACTCAATCCTTTACACGTCCTTTTGGACCTAAGTGATTATGCTTCCCTGAAAAAAATATGACATTTGAATTGCAAAAGAACAGATAAGGCAGAAAAGAGTAGAACTGAAAAGAACCCTCGGTTTTGTCAGTGTGTTGGTCTGTGTTGCTCTGTCTAAAGAGATGTGACATGAGGGAAGTGGCT
>CM055732.1:2188506-2251006 GCA_029465975.1 Dallia pectoralis | reverse complement strand
CATACAGACACACACAGACACATACGGACACAGACAGACACACACAGACAGACACACACAGACACATACAGACACACACAAACCCACATCCCCCTGCCCATAAAAATGATGTGAGCATCAGGTCATAATGCCAAGTTAATCTGACATAATTGGTTGGCCTCACATGGTGGTGGTGGAGGAGGAGGAGAGGGCTGACGATGATAAAGGTGTGGAGAGCAGAAGGAGATGGAGGAGGTGGAGGAGGAGGAGAGAAGGGACGGTGGAGGCTGGTAGTGAGGGCGTTGGGTCCCTGGGTAGAGAGGCTGGTTGTGAGGGCGTTGGGTCCCTGGGTAGAGAGGCTGGTAGTGAGGGCGTTGGGTCCCTGGGTAGAGAGGCTGGCAGTGAGGGCGTTGGGTCCCTGGGTAGAGAGAGGCTGGCAGTGAGGGCGTTGGGTCCCTGGGTAGAGAGAGGCTGGTAGTGAGGGCGTTGGGTCCCTGGGTAGAGAGGCTGGTAGTGAGGGCGTTGGGTCCCTGGGTAGAGAGGCTGGTAGTGAGGGCGTTGGGTCCCTGGGTAGAGAGGCTGGCAGTGAGGGCGTTGGGTCCCTGGGTAGAGAGAGGCTGGCAGTGAGGGCGTTGGGTCCCTGGGTAAAGAGGCTGGCAGTGAGGGCGTTGGGTCCCTGGGTAGAGAGAGGCTGGTAGTGAGGGCGTTGGGTCACTGGGTAGAGAGGCTGGTAGTGAGGGCGTTGGGACCCTGGGTAGAGAGGCTGGTAGTGAGGGCGTTGGGTCCCTGGGTAGAGAGAGGCTGGCAGTGAGGGCGTTGGGTCACTGGGTAGAGAGGCTGGTAGTGAGGGCGTTGGGACCCTGGGTAGAGAGGCTGGTAGTGAGGGCGTTGGGTCCCTGGGTAGAGGCGGAGTTAGTGATGCGATTTTGGAGGCAATATTAACTTGTCTCAGTTTCATAGGAACTTTTTATTACAGTACAGGACAGATATTTTTTAATACTATGCTATTTCTCTGGGTGGGAGTTTAGCCAAACTGGCAAAAAACTGAAAACATCATACTACATTAAACTTTGTTTTCGGACAGGAAATTAGGACTTTATCTTGTTTGTTGTTCATTGCACGGTTGTGAACATTTTTAATTAATAGGTGATTTATCACTTATCTGCTTTTGATGTGGCGCTGTTGTCTTTGTGATGAAGTTGTTCGTTTCTGGATGCTTTTTTATTTTTCAGTTTGCCGCTGTCAGGTAATGTTAAATTAAGCATGTAACTAAATGACCACCTCACACACACACACACACACACACCAACACACGCACAATTAGTTCCCATGTCAGTGACAGTTGGTGGTGATCTCATGTGGTTACAGGGTGTCTGTCTGTCAGTGACAGTTGGTAGTGATCTCATGTGGTTACAGGGTGTCTGTCTGTCAGTGACAGTTGGTAGTGATCTCATGTGGTTACAGGGTGTCTGTCTGTCAGTGACAGTTGGTAGTGATCTCATGTGATTACAGGGTGTCTGTCTGTCAGTGACAGTTGGTAGTGATCTCATGTGGTTAAAGGGTGTCTGTCTGTCAGATACAGTTGGTAGTGATCTCATGTGGTTACAGGGTGTCTGTCTGTCAGATACAGTTGGTAGTGATCTCATGTGGTTACAGGGTGTCTGTCTGTCAGATATAGTTGGTAGTGATCTCATGTGGTTACAGGGTGTCTGTCTGTCAGATATAGTTGGTAGTGATCTCATGTGGTTACAGGGTGTCTGTCTGTCAGTGACAGTTGTTAGTGATCTCATGTGGTTACAGGGTGTCTGTCTGTCAGATATAGTTGGTAGTGATCTCATGTGGTTACAGGGTGTCTGTCTGTCAGATACAGTTGGTGGTGATCTCATGTGGTTACAGGGTGTCTGTCTTTCAGTGACAGTTGGTAGTGATCTCATGTGGTTACAGGGTGTCTGTCTGTCAGATACAGTTGGTGGTGATCTCATGTGGTTACAGGGTGTCTGTCTGTCAGATATAGTTGGTAGTGATCTCATGTGGTTACAGGGTGTCTGTCTGTCAGTGACAGTTGGTAGTGATCTCATGTGGTTACAGGGTGTCTGTCTGTCAGATATAGTTGGTAGTGATCTCATGTGGTTACAGGGTGTCTGTCTGTCAGATACAGTTGGTGGTGATCTCATGTGGTTACAGGGTGTCTGTCTGTCAGATACAGTTGGTAGTGATCTCATGTGGTTACAGGGTGTCTGTCTGTCAGATATAGTTGGTAGTGATCTCATGTGGTTACAGGGTGTCTGTCTGTCAGATACAGTTGGTGGTGATCTCATGTGGTTACAGGGTGTCTGTCTGTCAGATACAGTTGGTAGTGATCTCATGTGGTTACAGGGTGTCTGTCTGTCAGTGACAGTTGGTGGTGATCTCATGTGGTTACAGGGTGTCTGTCTGTCAGATACAGTTGGTAGTGATCTCATGTGGTTACAGGGTGTCTGTCTGTCAGTGACAGTTAGTAGTGATCTCATGTGGTTACAGGGTGTCTGTCTGTCAGTTACAGTTGGTAGTGATCTCATGTGGTTACAGGGTGTCTGTCAGATATAGTTGGTGGTGATCTCATGTGGTTACAGGGTGTCTGTCTGTCAGATATAGTTGGTAGTGATCTCATGTGGTTACAGGGTGTCTGTCTGTCAGTGACAGTTAGTAGTGATCTCATGTGGTTACAGGGTGTCTGTCTGTCAGATACAGTTGGTAGTGATCTCATGTGGTTACAGGGTGTCTGTCTGTCAGATACAGTTGGTAGTGATCTCATGTGGTTAAAGGGTGTCTGTCTGTCAGATACAGTTGGTAGTGATCTCATGTGGTTACAGGGTGTCTGTCTGTCAGATATAGTTGGTAGTGATCTCATGTGGTTACAGGGTGTCTGTCTGTCAGATACAGTTGGTGGTGATCTCATGTGGTTACAGGGTGTCTGTCTTTCAGTGACAGTTGGTAGTGATCTCATGTGGTTACAGGGTGTCTGTCTGTCAGATACAGTTGGTGGTGATCTCATGTGGTTACAGGGTGTCTGTCTGTCAGATATAGTTGGTAGTGATCTCATGTGGTTACAGGGTGTCTGTCTGTCAGTGACAGTTGGTAGTGATCTCATGTGGTTACAGGGTGTCTGTCTGTCAGATATAGTTGGTAGTGATCTCATGTGGTTACAGGGTGTCTGTCTGTCAGATACAGTTGGTGGTGATCTCATGTGGTTACAGGGTGTCTGTCTGTCAGATACAGTTGGTAGTGATCTCATGTGGTTACAGGGTGTCTGTCTGTCAGATATAGTTGGTAGTGATCTCATGTGGTTACAGGGTGTCTGTCTGTCAGATACAGTTGGTGGTGATCTCATGTGGTTACAGGGTGTCTGTCTGTCAGATACAGTTGGTAGTGATCTCATGTGGTTACAGGGTGTCTGTCAGTGACAGTTGGTGGTGATCTCATGTGGTTACAGGGTGTCTGTCTGTCAGATACAGTTGGTAGTGATCTCATGTGGTTACAGGGTGTCTGTCTGTCAGTGACAGTTAGTAGTGATCTCATGTGGTTACAGGGTGTCTGTCTGTCAGTTACAGTTGGTAGTGATCTCATGTGGTTACAGGGTGTCTGTCAGATATAGTTGGTGGTGATCTCATGTGGTTACAGGGTGTCTGTCTGTCAGATATAGTTGGTAGTGATCTCATGTGGTTACAGGGTGTCTGTCTGTCAGGGTGTCTGTCTGTCAGTGACAGTTAGTAGTGATCTCATGTGGTTACAGGGTGTCTGTCTGTCAGATACAGTTGGTAGTGATCTCATGTGGTTACAGGGTGTCTGTCTGTCAGATACAGTTGGTGGTGATCTCATGTGGTTACAGGGTGTCTGTCTGTCAGATACAGTTGGTGGTGATCTCATGTGGTTACAGGGTGTCTGTCTGTTCTTACATAGGTCTACTATCTTGTGTTGGTCTACTATCTTGTGTAGGTCTACTATCTTGTGTAGGTCTACTATCTTGTGTAGGTCTACTATCTTGTGTAGGTCTACTATCTTGTGTAGGTCTACTATCTTGTGTAGGTCTACTATCTTGTCCCTGACATCCTTGGACAGCTCTTTGGCAATGCTATTGAAATTATCATACCATTCTAAGATACTTAAGTTGCACCCTGAAACAGATGTGGCACGGTGATTTGAATACCTTAATAGATTGCTGAAACAAGCTAAAGTCTGTGCAGGGACACAGTCATTATCTTCCCTTGCAAGTGTTAGTTAATTGCATCATTTGAGATACATATATACAAGCGAGCAAACACCATATCCCACTCTCTCTGTCTCTCATTATCTCTTTCATTTTCATTCTCTCTTTATTCCTCTTTCACCTGCTTGGTCTTTCTTGCTTTCTTTCTTCAAGCCCCCGTCCCTCCATCTCTCGCTGTACCTCTCTCCTCGTATCTCCCTTTTCTGTTAACTCGTTCATTATTCAAACTCTCAAAAGGTCAGCATCTCTTTTCATTTCCTCTCAGTGGAGTCCTCTGTTTAGTTCAATCAGCGTCCACCCCCTGAGCCTCACAGAGGCCTCTCTGTCCGGGGCGGCCTCCTCAGCAGGGGGAGAAGGTGTCTGTTATAGACTGCCCAGTTAGTATGCTCCTCACGCCCACTGACCTGTTAGCTATTGAGATAGCAGCAGGGGTTGAGCATGTTCAGAGCCTTCAGGAAGAACAACAAACCCTGATTAAGGAGGTCTGAGTTTCATTTAAGGAGGAGGTGTTTAAAACCTACTACACAAAGCGGCTGATTAGTCACAGGTGTTTGATGAAAAGTTCCACTGAGAAATGTTCTGCTGGGCTTCCTTTTTAGATGATATAGCCATGGTTAGGTGTTCCAGATGCAAACTGAATTAAGTGCTGGCTATTTAAGATGAATATTGTAGCAATATGGGGATTGTGGTTAGCCAACAGGGACCAAATTGTTGTGGCCAGACTCCTGGGTCAGAGCATCTCTAAAACGACAACTTGCCACTTCCCTAATCATTGTTGCAACTTGACAATGTACACCCCTTCATGGCAGTGGTAATCCCTGCTGGCAGAGGCCTCTTTCATCAGGACAATGTGTTCAGCCACACCGCACACATTGTTTGGGGATCGTTTGAGGAACAACATGATGAGTTTAAGGTGTTGCCTTTGCTTTAAACTCCAAAATGTTTGGATTAGTCAGTACCACAACAGTGTTTGGATAAGTCAGTACAACAAGGATGTTTGGATAAGTCAGTACAACAAGAATGTTTGGATAAGTCAGTACCACAAGGATGTTTGGATAAGTCAGTACAACAAGGATGTTTGGATAAGTCAGTACCACAAGAATGTTTGGATAAGTCAGTACAACAAGGATGTTTGGATAAGTCAGTACAACAAGGATGTTTGGATAAGTCAGTACCACAACAGTGTTTGGATAAGTCAGTACAACAAGGATGTTTGGATAAGTCAGTACAACAAGAATGTTTGGATAAGTCAGTACCACAAGGATGTTTGGATAAGTCAGTACAACAAGGATGTTTGGATAAGTCAGTACAACAAGAATGTTTGGATAAGTCAGTACAACAAGAATGTTTGGATAAGTCAGTACCACAAGGATGTTTGGATAAGTCAGTACAACAAGGATGTTTGGATAAGTCAGTACCACAAGAATGTTTGGATAAGTCAGTACAACAAGGATGTTTGGATAAGTCAGTACAACAAGAATGTTTGGATAAGTCAGTACCACAAGGATGTTTGGATAAGTCAGTACCACAAGGATGTTTGGATAAGTCAGTACCACAACAGTGTTTGGATATGTCAGTTCCACAACAACTGACCGTTACCTTACCACTCCCTGACCGTTACTTGACCACTACCTGACTTGTACCTGATCTCTACCTGAACATTATCAGTCCACTACCTGACTACTCCCTGACCGTTACTTGACCACTACCTGACCATTATCTGACAACTACCTGACCACATCACAGTAATGATGCTGACTTGCTACAGAATACAGTTGAATTTATTACTGATTTGTGGGTGGGTGAAGATATAATACGTACATTGGTAATGCATGAATAAAGTCATGTTTAAAAACTAATAAAGGACATTTAATTCTAAGCAGACGGTTGAATCTACAGAACAGTGAGTTCAGGAGATGTGCGGTGAGCTTCAGCCGGCTAAACCAAACAACCAACCATGAAGATAAATGTAGATGGAATGCTAATCTGACCTTTGGTTTGGCTAATCTTTCATATCTAATGCATCGCGGGTTTGTCTAGAGACCGTATGTATAAAAAGGTTATCTGGGAATATAAAATGCAGGGTGTATAAATATAGTTAATTAAATTACATAAGTCCACATTAACTACCAGTCCTCCCTCAGCCCCCAATGGCCTTTTCCCCAAAGTCTCTCATTATTAAAGTTGAAAGTCTATTAGCCGAATATTCACCGGCACAATATTCACCACCGCGGTCGACCCAGCCTTCCCATATAATCACGGAAGTTTGATTGTTCTACCTGGTTTGAATTCAGTGATTAAATATCCCTGTGTCCACAGTGGGCTGGGAGAAAGGCAGGTATAATTCAGCCCTCATATTCAACGCAGGACCTCAATACCAGTCCCACTGCTTTAAAAAGAAAAACGTCCCATATAATCAGGGACTGATTTAGACCTGAGACTCTAGGTGGTTGCAATTAATTACTATGTAATACAGAGAGGGGGCGAGTGTTACATATGGAGGAGAGAGATGGAGAGATGGAGGAGAGAGGTAGAGATGGAGGAGAGGTAGAGATGGAGGAGAGGTAGAGATGGAGGAGAGGTAGAGATGGAGGAGAGGTAGAGATGGAGGAGAGGTAGAGATGGAGGAGAGGTAGAGATGGAGGAGAGGTAGAGATGGAGGAGAGGTAGAGATGGAGGAGAGGTAGAGATGGAGGAGAGGTAGAGATGGAGGAGAGGTAGAGATGGAGGAGAGGTAGAGATGGAGGAGAGGTAGAGATGGAGGAGAGGTAGAGATGGAGAGATGGAGAAGAGAGGCTAAGATGGAGACCAGTGACAGCACAGGGTCAGGGGTCAGAGATCAGCTGTAAAGAGTGGTAGGGTATGCACCACAGGGTCAGGGGTCAGCTGTAAAGAGTGGTAGGGTATGCACCACAGGGTCAGGGGTCAGAGATCAGCTGTAAAGAGTGGTAGGGTATGCACCACAGGGTCAGGGGTCAGAGATCAGCTGTAAAGAGTGGTAGGGTATGCACCACAGGGTCAGGGGTCAGGGGTCAGCTGTAAAGAGTGGTAGGGTATGCACCACAGGGTCAGGGGTCAGCTGTAAAGAGTGGTAGGGTATGCACCACAGGGTCAGGGGGGTCAAAGAAAATATAAATGTAATAACTACCAGAGTTTAGTAGTCACATTAAAACATGACACATCATTAGGAGTTATTAACAAATATATGTTTTCTCTTCTCCCAGCGTTTACCAGGTGGTGGTGGAGGAGGAGAGACCCCGCAGAACCAGGAGGGGTGCGGCTGAGATCCTCCGGTGTTACCCGGTCCCCATCCACTTCCAGAACGCGTCGGTCCTCAGCTCCCAGTACTACTTCAGTGCTGAGTTCCCTGCTGCTGGGCTCCAGGCACCACATCCCTTCACTGTAGGAGACAACAAGACATATGGAGGGTACTGGAACACACCCCTGCTGCCCCAGAAGAGCTACAGCGTGTATTACCAGGCAGTCAGCACGGCTAACGGGGTGGGCAGCTGACACACACACACATATATATACACCCCCCCCCCACACACACACACATCCCTACACACACCCCCCCACACACACACACATCCCTATACACACCCCCCCCACACACACACACATCCCTACACACACACACCCACACACACACATCCCTACACACACACACCCACACACACACATCCCTATACACACCCCCCCACACACCCTACACACATCCCCCACACACCCCCCCACACCCACACACACACATCCCTACACACACATCCCCACACACACATCCCCACACACACACACACACACACCCCACACACACATCCCTACACACACATCCCCACACACACACATCCCTACACACACATCCCCACACACACACACACACACACCCCCACACACACACATCCCTACACACACATCCCCACACACACACACATACACCCATACGCACACACACATACACCTATACGCACACACACTCACTAACCCAGGCTGGAAGCAATGGTTGACTGACCCTGGTCCCATAATACCAGACCATGTCTCTATTGTCATCATCAGGCCGGGTTGACTGGTTCACAGAGAACCCAACGTTCTGAAAACAGATTGAGGGGTTCAGAAGTACCCACAGGGTCTGTGATCAGTACCGGTAAGGAGAGCAGCTTGGCTCAGTCCACTCTGGTACCAGGGAACGATCAGTACCAGTAGAGCAGCTTGGCTCAGTCCACTCTGGTACCAGGGAACAATCAGTACCAGTAGAGCAGCTTGGCTCGGTCCACTCTGGTACCAGGGAACGATCAGTACCAGTAGAGCAGCTTGGCTCAGTCCACTCTGGTACCAGGGAACGATCAGTACCAGTAGAGCAGCTTGGCTCGGTCCACTCTGGTACCAGGGAACGATCAGTACCAGTAGAGCAGCTTGTCTCGGTCCACTCTGGTACCAGGGAACGATCAGAGGAAGACAATTACAGTCATGGATCGATCACACTGCCTTTCTACTCCTCCTAGTCTCCTCTCCTTTCCTCCCCTCCTCTACACTCTCCTTCTCTCCTTCTCCACTCCTTCTCTCCTCTCTAATCTTTTTCTTCTCTCTTTCTCTTCTCCTCATCTCCTCTGGAGAAAAGCAGACAGACAGTTAAGTAATGACAGGAGGAGATGTCAGATTGTGGTTCAGAATAATAATGTGGTGCTTGAAGAGTTAGGGCACGTCTAGGAGAGATGAGGAATAGAGGGAGGGTGAGAGAGAGAGAGAGAGGAGAGAGAGAGAAGAGAGGAGAGGAGAGAGAGAAGGAGAGAAGAGAAGGAGAGAGGTGAAGGAGAGAAGGAGAGAGGGTGAGAGAGATGAAGAGTGAGTGAGGATGAGAGAGAGAGAAAGAGAGAGAGACAACAAGTAATTGGAGGAATATAATTAAGGTTACTGTGAGACTAAAGGGAGTTACTTACCAGTTTGTTTTCAGGGGGAATTGGAGTGCCGTAATCAATGGCCATTATCAACTTCTAAATCCTCCATCAGTCTGGGACAAGTCAAATGAACGGTGGTAAAGTGGGGCTGGAAAGAAACGCAGTACTGTCAGCAACTTTGCTGAGCTAAAGTTGGACAGTCTCAAGCTGTGTTATATGGAGAGCCAGGGAGACACCACGCTAGACACAGTTTAAACCAGCTGTAGTCATTATGCGTGCCAGGGCCGGATCTGGACCCACAATAGGGTCAATACGGTCCCGGCTGAATAATTATAATTGGTTATAGTAATGATAATATCTACATGTTTATATATTTTAACTGTCAGGTCTGGTAAACTGTGTAGAATGACATACATGTATCTATGTGAAGGTACCTTTGTTTTCAGGTGAGTGGTAGGTGTAGTGCAGTAAGCCATGTGCAGAGCCAGTAATCCGTCCGGTATGTTTAATTATATACCTTTGTTTTCAGGTGACATACAACACTGAGTGGTGATTACAAATCCCCAGCTGGTTTTTGTATTTAATCACAGCATCTGTTTGGAACTTGTCGCTAAGGAAATGCATGTGGACTTTTAAATTGTAAAGTGTACCCCGGGAGTAAACCCTACTCTGTTCACGGCAGCTTTACCTCTCATCTCTTTGTCCTACTGATTAAATTCACTAAAAAGAGTTCGAAAGGTCATTGCCACGCATCAACCATTACATATTTTGGTTATTTCTGTTCACGTTTCCCCTCCCCAAGTTACCGACTGGCTAATTGATGATAGAGCCTTTTCTTTATCAGCTGGTTATTTCGAAGAACGCAAGGAGCACTTAGTGAACCCGGGTCCGTCTGAACTGCGGGGCTCGGGGTGGAATATAAAATTATTTAAATAATTGTTTAATTGAATGGTCTAATTTGTACTGTGGCTTAAATGCAAATTGCCTATTAGATTAAAAAACCTTTTGTACGGCGTCTAAAAGCCAGAAGCTTCTGAATGAAACACGCACACACATTTAAATAGCACACACACACCACATTCTGTTGTTTTAATGTTCTCCTATCTCCTGTGTGTTGGCTGATCCACGTTTGGAGTCATGACCTGGGTCAATGTGTGAAGTCTTCTGCCCTCTATTCATGGACTGAATCATCACTTGTTGTGTGTGATTTGTAATTGGGCTAATTAATTTGATCTATGAGCATCACAGGGGAATATGGAATATGTGTGTGGGCGTGTGTGTATGAACAGACAGTATTTGCATTATCTGTTAATCCATATTAATATTAGCTCCGGTTTGTTTTCTCTCTTCTGAAACAGGAGACCAAGATTGACTGTGTCCGTGTTGCCACTAAAGGTAGGAACTGATGAGATCTGACCAGAGACAGTTAGTTATCAGGACAATATTAAAGGTGGGACCAGATGAGATCTGACCAGAGACAGTTAGTTATCAGGACAATATTAAAGGTAGGAACTGATGAGATCTGACCAGAGACAGTTAGTTATCAGGACAATATTAAAGGTGGGACCAGATGAGATCTGACCAGAGACAGTTAGTTATCAGGACAATATTAAAGGTGGGACCAGATGAGATCTGACCAGAGACAGTTAGTTATCAGGACAATATTAAAGGTGGGACCAGATGAGATCTGACCAGAGACAGTTAGTTATCAGGACAATATTAAAGGTAGGACCAGATGAGATCTGACCAGAGACAGTTAGTTATCAGGACAGTATTACACCAGTATACCCCATAAGTTTTCACGATGTAACAAATCACACTATGATACATGTTAGCTGAGAGCTGATAGGCCCCGTTTGTAACAGTTATACTGGTTGCATGAAAGTTGATAAAGCTTTTCTAATGAGACACAATGTTTTCTAACAATGAGTGTGTTTAACTCCGCCCTCACTTTGCCTGAACACTAAGATTCTTCTGTGTGACTTCGCTCTCTCTTTCTCTCTCTTTCTTCCCGTCTTTCTCTTTCCTTCCCCTTTTTACCTGTATCTACTGCTCTCTCTCCACCTGACCATATCTCCCTCTCTTCCTCTCTCCCTCTCTTCCTCTCTTCCTCTCTCCCTCTCTCCCTCTCTTCCTCTCTCCCTCTCTTCCTCTCTCCCTCTCTTCCTCTCTCCCTCTCTTCCTCTCTCACTCTCTTCCTCTCTCCCTCTCTTCCTCTCTCATTCTCTTCCTCTCTCCCTCTCTTCCTCTCTCACTCTCTTCCTCTCTCCCTTTCTCTCTCACTCTCTCTTTCTCTCCATCTCTCCCTCTCTTCCTCTCTCTCTCTCTTCCTTTCTCACTCTCTTCCTCTCTCCTTTCCTCTCTTCCTCTCTTTCTCTCTCACTCTCTTCCTCTCTACCTTTCTCTCTTCCTCTCTATCCGCATGTGCTGTTGTGTTCTTCTATCAGCTGCCATCTTGGTGAGCCAGCTCACCACGCCCTACGTCCGCATGGTACCAGCAGCCGGTGACAACCAGCTAACAGGTCAGACACTCTGGTGTTCTGGGTTATTTCACTGGGATAGCATGAGGACGTTCCCTGGTGTTCTGGGTTATATCACTGGGATAGCATGGGGACGTTCCCTGGTGCTCTGGGTTAATTCACTGGGATAGCATGGGGACGTTCCCTGGTGTTCTGGGTTAATTCACTGGGATAGCATGGGGACGTTCCCTGGTGCTCTGGGTTATTTCACTGGGATAGCATGAGGACGTTCCCTGGTGCTCTGGGTTAATTCACTGGGATAGCATGGGGACGTTCCCTGGTGCTCTGGGTTAATTCACTGGGATAGCATGGGGACGTTCCCTGGATGTCTGACTGTTAACAGCGTTCCGTTTAGACTGCCTGCCTGTGATCTGTCTGTGCGTGTTCCTGTTTAAAATATTGCAACGTCTGTCTTTGTTTGGAGAAGTTACTGTGTTGTGAATTACATAGGTCATTTCCCAGACATGTTTATCCAGAGCCGGGTTAAATGAGCTAATAGGGTGATGTGCTTTGCTCACGGAGAGAACAGCCTGTCACCTTGCTCGGCCAAAAGCTCCTGTTTCTCAAGTTTGTTCCGGCACAGCTTCTGTCATAAAGGATCCTCAGATTTAGAGCCCATTAAATGAAATGCTTGATTTATGTGAACGTTAATGTGTTGAAGTTGGAGATTTACGACAGAAGTTAATCCCGTTCATGAATATTTCTCATTATATTTCCTTTAGATTTATTGTCTGGTCCTATTGCTGTGACAGTACTAAGCATATTAAATCAAATGTCTCAAGTGTTCACGGTGATATGCAGCAGGCCACTACACAAATCAACCCTGACATGTTCCACCAATACCTCTGTGCTGACGACCATCTTGTCATGTCAGCTGTGCTTTCTTATTGATTCACTATTGATAACCAGTATCAACCGATAGTGATCGGCTGCCATATAATTTCTGCCAATTTCACAACTCAGTGGGTGGTTGTGCTGAATTGCATAATGTAACATCACTGCATAGTATTTTGGGTATTTGCAGCATTTGGGGAAACGCTTTATACAAGCTCATTGGCTCTTTGTGGCTTTATTGTTTTTTTTCATGTTTAATGAAATGTAATGACTTGTTTTTGGGTATTAATTAGCCATGGATCGTGGGCTAATTCTCCCAGCATGAATTAGATGAGGCTTTTCTCATTATTTTACAGAATTCTTTCGCAGACATTTGTATTCAGTTCTTGAACTGGATGTTTCTCCCATTTTATTTGACAATGTTGATTGTCTAACCCAACTTTTGTCTCTCTCCTGTCACAACTGGTTGTCTTTAGGAATAGAAACGTATTTTGAGCAACATCTCTGTAGTCAACAAATAGACAAACTAATATATTTAGTATATTGGTGACAGGCACCTAAAAATATCTTTCTAGTGTTAAACAATGTTTTAGTTGGCTTGAAATTTTCAAAGTTGGTGGTTTTACAACACCCTAAACTACTCAATTAAAATAGTGTCTAGAGCCCAGCCTACAACGTCTTAACCATAGTTACGTGTTAATTATTACACAATAAACTTAAAACTAAATTATGAGCTGTTCTGTGTCATGATAAATTACAGGTCTGATCTGTTCTGTGTCACGATAAAATACAGATCTGACCTGTTCTGTGTCATGATAAATTACAGATCTGAGCTGTCTGTGTCATGATAAATTACAGATCTGAGCTGTCTGTGTCATGATAAATTACAGATCTGAGCTGTCTGTGTCATGATAAATTACAGATCTGACCTGTTCTGTGTCATGATAAATTACAGATCTGAGCTGTCTGTGTCACGATAAAATACAGATATGACCTGATAAAATTACAGATCTGAGCTGTCTGTGTCATGATAAATTACAGATCTGAGCTGTCTGTGTCATGATAAATTACAGATCTGAGCTGTCTGTGTCATGATAAATTACAGATCTGAGCTGTCTGTGTCATGATAAATTACAGATCTGAGCTGTCTGTGTCATGATAAATTACAGATCTGAGCTGTCTGTGTCATGATAAATTACAGATCTGAGCTGTCTGTGTCATGATAAATTACAGATCTGAGCTGTCTGTGTCATGATAAATTACAGATCAGGTCATGTTCAGATTGATTTCTAGGTGTAACAGATAAATTACTGTTATTATTAATGGAAGATGTCTTAGAATGTATTTCCAAGGTATTGTTGTGTTTTCTGTTGTTGTTTGTGTTGACGTTGTTGTTTATGTTGCTGTTGGTGTAGGAGCGGCCACCCACCGCCCTGACGCGGTGGAGCCGGAGAAACAGACGGATCACACTGTGAAAATTGCCGGGGTCATCGCTGGAATACTGCTCTTCGTCATCATCTTTCTTGGAGTTGTCCTCCTCATGAAGAAAAGGTCAGCCATTTTGTATTAGTCAGTCATTTTCTTTAAGGAATATTTCTAGCCAGCTACATGTTGTTTTGTGTTAAATATATTGCCACTGTTACACGGTATGACAAAGACACTGTTACACAATATTACACTGACACTGTTACACGGTATGACATTGCTACACGGTATGACACTGTTACACAATATGACACTGACAATGTTACACAATATGACACTGACACTGTTACACAATATGACACTGACACTGTTACACAATATGACACTGACACTGTTACACAATATGACACTGACACTGTTACACAATATGACACTGACACTGTTACACAATATGACACTGACACTGTTACACAATATGACACTGACACTGTTACACAATATGACACTGACACTGTTACACAATATGACACTGACACTGTTACACAATATGACTGTTACACAATATGACACTGACACTGTTACACGATATGACACTGACACCGTTAGACAATATGACACTGACGCTGTTAGACAATATGACACTGTCACTGTTACACTATATGACACTGACACTGTCACACTATATGACACTGACACTGTTACATGGAATGACACTGACACGTTACACAATATGACACTGACACCGTTACACAGTATGACACTGACACTGTTACATAATATGACACTGACACTGTTACACAATATGACACTGACACCGTTACACAGTATGACACTGACACTGTTACACAATATGACACTGACAGTGTTACACAATATTACACTGGCAGTGTTACACAATATGACACTGACACTGTTACACAGAATGACACTGACACTGTTACACAGAATGACACTGACACTGTTACACGATATGACACTGACACTGTTACACGATATGACACTGACACTGTTACATAATATGACACTGACACTGTTACACAGAATGACACTGACACTGTTACACAGAATGACACTGACACTGTTACACAATATGACACTGACACTGTTACACAATATGACACTGACACTGTTACACAATATGACACTGACACTGTTGCACAATATGACACTGACACCGTTACACAGTATGACACTGACAGTGTTACACAATATGACAATGACAGTGTTACACAATATTACACTGACAGTGTTACACAATATGACACTGACACTGTTACACAGAATGACACTGACACTGTTACACAGAATGACACTGACACTGTTACACGATATGACACTGACAATGTTACAGGATATGACACTGACACTGTTACATAATATGACACTGACACTGTTACATAATATGACACTGACACTGTTACACAGAATGACACTGACACTGTTACACAGAATGACACTGACACTGTTACACAATATGACACTGACACTGTTACACAATATGACACTGACACTGTTACACAATATGACACTGACACTGTTACACGGAATGACACTGTTACACAATATGACACTGACACTGTTACACAATATGACACTCACACCGCTACACAGAATGACACTGACACTGTTACACAATATGACACTGACACTGTTACACAATATGACACTGACACTGTTACACAATATGACACTGACACTGTTACACAATATGACACTGTTACACAATATGACACTGACACTGTTAACACAATATGACACCGTTACACAATATGACACTGACACTGTTACACAGTATAACACTGACACTGTTACACAGTATGACACTGACACTGTTACACAATATGACACTGACACTGTTACACAATATGACACTGACACTGTTAAATTGTGAGATACATTGAAGAGGAGAGATGTTCAATTGTTTGCCAAATTTCCACATGGGGCAAATGTGGACGTCATGTAGCTTGTTTACAATTCTAGTGTGAAAGAAGATAGCGTTTTTATTTTGCTCTTAGATGATTTCTCTCCCTCAAAAGCACAGCAACAGCAGCATCATTGTCAGCGCCAACGTTAATAATGAATTTGATTATGTTGATACGCTACGTTAAGGCTGTTTACAGCTATGAGAAACATTTGGCTATGAAAAATTTAACAGGAATAGTGTGGAACAGGAAGAGAGAAGAACAGGGAGAGAGTGGAACAGGGAGAGAGTGGAACAGGGAGAGAGAGGAACAGGGAGAGAGAGGAACAGAAGAGAGTGGAACAGAAGAGAGTGGAACAGGAAGAGAGTGGAACAGGAAGAGAGTGGAACATTAAGAGAGTGGAACAGGAAGAGAGTGGAACAGGAAGAGAGTGGAACAGGAAGAGAGAGAAACAGGAATAGTGTGGAACAGGAATAGTGTGGAACAGGAAGAGAGAGGAACAGGGAGAGAGTGGAACAGGGAGAGAGTGGAACAGGGAGAGAGAGGAACAGGGAGAGAGTGGAACAGGAAGAGAGAGAAACAGGAATAGTGTGGAACAGGAATAGTGTGGAACAGGAAGAGAGAGGAACAGGGAGAGAGTGGAACAGGGAGAGAGTGGAACAGGGAGAGAGAGGAACAGGGAGAGAGTGGAACAGGGAGAGAGAGGAACAGAAGAGAGTGGAACAGGAGAGTGGAACAGGAAGAGAGTGGAACAGGAAGAGAGTGGAACAGGAAGAGAGTGGAACAGGAAGAGTGGAACAGGGTGAGAGTGGAACAGGGAGAGAGTGGAACAGGGAAGAGAGTGGAACAGGGAGAGAGTGGAACAGGGAGAGAGTGGAACAGGGAGAGAGTGGAACAGGGAGAGAGTGGAACAGGGAGAGAGTGGAACAGGGAGAGAGTGGAACAGGGAGAGAGTGGAACAGGGAGAGAGTGGAACAGGGAGAGAGTGGAACAGGGAGAGAGTGGAACAGGAAGAGAGAGGAACAGGAAGAGAGTGGAACAGGAAGAGAGTGGAACAGGAAGAGAGTGGAACAGGAAGAGAGTGGAACAGGGAGAGAGTGGAACAGGGAGAGAGTGGAACAGGGAGAGAGTGGAACAGGGAGAGAGTGGAACAGGGAGAGAGTGGAACAGGGAGAGAGTGGAACAGGAAGAGAGTGGAACAGGGAGAGAGTGGAACATGGAGAGAGTGGAACATGGAGAGAGTGGAACATGGAGAGAGTGGAACATGGAGAGAGTGGAACATGGAGAGAGTGGAACATGGAGAGAGTGGAACAGGAAGAGAGTGGAACAGGGAGAGAGTGGAACAGGAAGAGAGTGGAACAGGAAGAGAGTGGAACAGGAAGAGAGTGGAACAGGGAGAGAGTGGAACAGGAAGAGAGTGGAACAGGGAGAGAGTGGAACAGGAAGAGAGTGGAACAGGAAGAGAGTGGAACAGGGAGAGAGTGGAACAGGAAGAGAGTGGAACAGGGAGAGAGTGGAACAGGGAGAGAGTGGAACAGGGAGAGAGTGGAACAGGAAGAGAGTGGAACAGGGAGAGAGTGGAACAGGAAGAGAGTGGAACAGGGAGAGAGTGGAACAGGAAGAGAGTGGAACAGGAAGAGAGTGGAACAGGGAGAGAGTGGAACAGGAAGAGAGTGGAACAGGGAGAGAGTGGAACAGGGAGAGAGTGGAACCGTAGCAGTGCACGGTGAAGTGAACAGAGTGCCATTTGAGAGGTGGTCGTTGTTACTGCGTTCATCATCAGCACAGAAGACATCTGTAGGAAGGGAGAATACAGGCCACATCCCAATCCAACTCTTACTGTCCTGTAACTTTAGATTGAAACGTTAGATCAGGGAATGGTTGGGGAGGCAGCAGGGCTCTGGGTGCCAGCTTCTAGGTGGTAGAATCACTGTTCAAACGGACATGTTCTATGTTTACTGTCCACGCTATTTTACAATTTGTCATTTTTAGCTCGAGCCGTCTGAGTTCTCTACAGTGAGAGAGTAGGCAAACAGTCATGGTATTCAATTGAATGTCTTCTTATTTGCCCTAATGAAATGAGAGGGAAGAATTCATTGGATCAATTTCATCTCGTTTGCAGTAATTGGGTTAGAATTAGAACCGTGTTAAGAAATCCTAAGTTTTGCTTAAAGAACCTTGGAGGGTAAATCCATAGAATTGGGAATCTAAAAACGAACCTAATTTAATTGGACTGTTTGGGTCAAATCATACTCTCTGTGTCTGCAGAGATTGGAAAAAGAAAAGCAGAAATTAAATAACATGATGATAAGTAATTTATTCACAAAATAATTCTAATCTAGTTTATAACAGCACAGGCATCTCAATATCAACTAGGTTAGAACATACAGTAGCACTGTCTTAACATTAGCTAGGTTACAACATTTCAGTTTGTCTTTATAACCATATCATTTCATTAACTGTTTCAATATTATCTAGAATACAACACTCTGTTTCTCTATATCTACGTAGTTATAACATAAACTGTATGTCTATGTCAACTAGATTACAACATTATCAGATAGATTACATTACTAACTTTATCTGTTTTAACCAGATTACAACATTCATTGGATTTCTGTCAACTAGGTTACAACATTTATTGTATTTCTATCAACTAGGTTACAACATTTATTGTATCTATGCCAACTAGGTTACAACATTCATTGTATCTATGCCAACTAGGTTACAACATTCATTGTATCTATAGCAACTAGGTTCCAACATTTATTGTATTTCTATCAACTATTTACAACATTCGCTGTGTCTCTACCAACTATTTTAGAAAATGTACTGTGTTTCTTCCAACAAGGTTACATATCATTAACTCTGTCTCAAATTCAATTAGATTTCAACATTCACTGTATGTCAGTAAAAACTGTGTAACAACATGAGCGTGTGTGTGTGTGTGTGTGTGTGTGTGTGTGTGTGTGTGTGTGTTTGTTTGTGTGTGTGTGTGTGTGTGTGTGTGTGTGTGTGTGTGTGCTGCATACACCACAAATGATCACCTTGCTCCACACACACCTTGTGTGCCTGTCTGCCACCATATCTGTTTTTGTTCATTTTCTCTATTTTTTCCAACATTAATATATTTTAACTTTTCTTTCCTTCCATTCCATATTCCCCTGTCCCTCCTCCGCTCCACCACTGCTCCCCCCTCCCTCCTCCTACCCTCCACGTACCACTCGGCAGGAGAACCTATCAGTCCTACACATATTACCTGTAAGTAAACACTTCGTAGCACAACATTGTTAGTGTCATGGCTTTTCTTTCTTTCTGTCACAACTCATTGACTGACTGGGGCCGCGCACGAGGAGAGAACGTGTCACTGTCATCACACCCACAGACTCAAACACCGTTCAGAGATTCCTGGTGCTCTTGATGTGGTACGTCCCGCACAGAGACATTTCTGATGTCCCAAAATCACCTCGGTATTTACATGAGAAGAGCCATGCTGTTCCAGATGCCTCTATTCTCCGGCTGAGAACCAGGGGACTCATTTATTTTCCACTTGATGATCAGAGTCATGTCACACTGTCACATCATGAATTATTTATGTTTTGCCACTCTGTAAGCATTATGACGACTCTAGTGTGGAGCTTTCATAAGAGCCTGCAGTCTCTGAGACAGAGCTGGAGGATTCCTCTCAGATACACCTCCAATCTGATGGAGATAGAGTTGGCCTGCTTGCCTGAGGCCAGCACTTTTCACTGTGTATGCATGCGTCTTTCTACAGCACATAGTTTATAACTGGGCTAGGAGATATGGTTCTATGTGCTATACTCATAACCTGTTCATAACCTGTCTGACTATAGGCTCTATTCTACAGCTATTATACACTCATACACTAATATACACTCATACACTATATACACTCATACACTGATATACACTCATACACTGATATACACTCATACACTGATATACACTCATACACTGATATACACTCATAGATTGATATACACTCATACACTGATATACACTCATACACTGATATACACACATACACTGATATACACTCATACACTGATATACACTCATACACTGATATACACTCATACACTGATATACACTCATACACTGATATACACTCATACACTGATATACACTCATACACTGATATACACTGATATACACTCATACACTAATATACACTCATACACTAATATACACTCATACACTGATATACACTCATACACTGATATACACTCATACACTGATATACACTCATACACTCATACACTGATATACACTCATACACTGATATACACTCATACACTGATATACACTCATACACTGATATACACTCATACATTGATATACACTCATACACTGATATACACTCATACACTGATATACACTCATACACTGATATACACTCATACACTGATATACACTCATACACTGATATACACTCATACACTGATATACACTCATACACTGATATACACTGACCCCTGTTACCTTGTCCTGACCCCTGTTACCTAGTCCTGACCGCTGTCACCTAGTCCTGACCCCTGTTACCTAGTCCTGACCCTGTTACCTAGTCCTGACCCCTGTTACCTAGTCCTGACCCCTGTTACCTAGTCCTGACCCCTGTTACCTAGTCCTGACCCCTGTTACCTAGTCCTGACCCCTGTTACCTAGTCCTGACCCCTGTTACCTAGTCCTGACCCCTGTAACCTAGACCTGACCCCTGTAACCTAGACCTGACCCCTGTAACCTAGTCCTGACCCCTGTAGCCTAGTCCTGACCCCTGTAGCCTAGTCCTGACCCCTGTAGCCTAGTCCTGACCCCTGTTACCTAGTCCTGACCCCTGTAGCCTAGTCCTGACCCCTGTAGCCTAGTCCTGACCCCTGTTACCTATTCCTGACCCCTGTTACCTAGTCCTGACCCCTGTTACCTAGTCCTGACCCCTGTAGCCTAGTCCTGACCTCTGTTTTTTATAGTCCTGACCCCTGTTACCTAGTCCCGACCCCTGTAGCCTAGTCCTGACCCCTGTAGCCTAGTCCTGACCTCTGTTTTTAGTCCTGACCCCTGTTACCTAGTCCTGACCCCTGTAGCCTAGTCCTGACCTCTGTTTTTAGTCCTGACCCCTGTTACCTAGTCCTGACCCCTGTTACCTAGTCCTGACCCCTGTAGCCTAGTCCTGACCTCTGTTTTTAGTCCTGACCCCTGTTACCTAGTCCCGACCCCTGTAGCCTAGTCCTGACCCCTGTAGCCTAGTCCTGACCACAACTGTCTGTTTTTCCTCTTCATACTCCTCTACAGCCTCCACACACTCTAGCTCTCTCTTTTGTGGTACTTGTTTTTTATGCTTTAAATTCCTTCTCACGTTCACTTCCTCACACTTTGTTCCTGTTCATGCTTGTGACACCCACCCCATGTTTCTTATCCCTCAACCTGACAAGCACCTCAGCATCCATATCAGACAGATATTCAGATGTTTATTCAGACGTTCATTCAGACAGATATTCAGACGTTTATTCAGACAGATATTCAGACGTTTATTCATTCGTTCATTCAGACGTTCATTCAGACGGATATTCAGACGTTTATTCAGACGGATATTCAGACGTTTATTCAGACAGATATTCAGATGTTTATTCAGCCGTTTATTCAGACGTTCATTCAGATGGATATTCAGACGTTGTTCACATTCTCCCAGCTTTACATTCTGCTGAGACATCCTACTTCACTTGTTTTCCGTGTGATCTCCTTCCAAATAGTCTGTTCAACTGGGACATGAGAATTCTCTGTGTCACGGTGACTTATCTATAGCCTAATAAGACTACGGCGTTCCCGTCAGCTCTAACACTCTGCCACAGTCCCAGAACGGAGTGGTTCCTGTTACAGTAAAGGACTGTTTAATCTAACTGGGATCACACTGTGATCAGGTACTACACTGACTAGAGCTTCAAAGACAAAGTGCTTACCGTGTACGCCTTAGTGATGAAGACAACCTACCTGTCACTCACACTGACGGGAGGAGCTACTGATACGATGTGTTTCCTTTAAATCTCACTGTGTGTGTGCGCGTGCGTGCCTGTGTGTGTGTGTGCGTGAGATAAGGCTCAGATGATTGTGCAGGAGTAGATCAAAGCCCTGAGGGTGGAGATGTAATGTAGAAGAATGGAGAAATAAGCAGTGGTTTGTTTGTTTCCTTCCTTTATTTTCTTCTTCATTTAAACATGCTGTAATGATGATGATTGGAGAGGAACAAAGCACAGCTCAGATGACAGGGATGTAACCCAGTACTGAAGTACAATAATATCTAATTATTAGTATTATTATGTCAACCCACTCTCATACAAAGGCTCCATTGATAGGTCAGAAGTGATTCATGGTAAACAGCGTCCAGCATACATAATGACCCCACAGAGACTAACATGCACAAGATGTTGTGCTTCAAAGACGCAGGCTTTAAAAGGGAGATGCACGTCTGTTAGTTTGTTCTGTGTGGCGACTATTTATTGAATAGTCACAGGTTTCACATTATCTTTCATCTTGTTCTGTGTGGCGACTATTTATTGAAACTTATTTATATTATGGCAGATGTTTTATTGGTGATATATATATTTATATTATGGCAGATGTTTTATTGGTGATATATATATTTTTAAATATATATTTATTATGGCAGATGTTTTATTGGTGATATAAAACCTCCTCTCAGATAATAAATCCTCTTTCTGTTCGGTGTCCATTGCTTTGACAGCCCAGGGCCAGATACAGTACAGTACAATGTGCTTCATTAAACACAACAAGGCTGTCTGAATGTTGAGTAACAATCATATGCCTTGGTACAAGACAGTGTACACTGACTGGCTGTTCTGACTGAATACTGATGAGTAGAGTGTAGGGGTAGTGGAGTGTGTGTGTGTGTGTGTGTGGGGGGGTCGAGGGGAGGAGACTGGACTACACTAAGAGCTGTATTGAAATGATTGATGTAGTGATAAATGAATGAAAGCCCAACACCTATGTCTTCTATGGAGAACGGCCTCTAGTATATCTCAATATTCCATCATTGATCCTTGGCATCATAAATAATATACAGTATCCTGAAGGAAAGAAATACTAGGGTTGTTGGGTTCTGTTTTCAATTGAGTCAATACACAAAGTGAAATGAATCATCCTCATTGAATTCATTTGGGGTAACTGTTCTCAATCTAGTGAAGGTTGAACATAAGGAGCCGTATACTTCTGTAACAAAGGCAGCTGATTACAACAACAAGCTGAATCTGGTCTCTGGCCTGCCCATGGCATTTTAGACTCTCCTGGCCTATCACTGCTCTGTTACAACAACAAGCTGAATCTGGTCTCTGGCCTGCCCATGGCATTTTAGACTCTCCTGGCCTATCACTGCTCTGTATAGCACGAGGACTACACGCCCAACTGCTGTTGAGCCCAGATTATTATAGATCATTATATTACAATAACATGACAAACGTACAAATTACATGTTATTAATATAGTAGATTATTTTATCCAAGGTCATAACAGTAGTCTGATTATAGCGATAATATATTGTATGGCCAGCTCAATGTTATATAAAGTTATATAGTGGAGGCTAATTGAATGTAGATCCAGGCCTTTGTTTTAATATGTTATATAGTGGAGGCTAATTGAATGTAGATCTAGGCCTTTGTTTTAATATGTTATATAGTGGAGGCTAATTGAATGTAGATCTAGGCCTTTGTTTTAATATGTTATATAGTGGAGGCTAATTGAATGTAGATCTAGGCCTTTGTTTTAATATGTTATATAGTCGAGGCTAATTGAATGTAGATCTAGGCCTTTGTTTTAATATGTTATATAGTGGAGGCTAATTGAATGTAGATCTAGGCCTTTGTTTTATTGTGTTATATAGGCTATAGTGGAGGCAAAAAAATTATGAATTTCAAATAAATTATACATTGATGTGCATTTAACTCAGAGAAATAAGTGTTTGACCTCTTTGCAAGTACTTGGTGGCAAAATCTTTGTTTGCAATCACAGAGGTCAGACGTTTCTTGTAGTTGGCCACCACGTTTGCACACATTTTGTCCCACTCCTCTTTGCAGATCCTCTCCAAGTCAGTATTTTAGATTTATTTTGTTATTCTGTCTCTCACTGTTCAAATAAATATAGACTGATCATTTCTTTGTCAGTGGGCAGATATACAAAATCTGCAGTGAATCAAATCATTTTCTTCCTTCACTGTATACACACACACACACACACACACAGACCCTATTGTACATTGCATACTCTGCTTTTGTTGAAACCAGAGTTGATGTATTGTGAGTTAAGTCATGCAGGTTTCAGACGTATTGAAGGCACAAAGGTACAAAAAGTGTAACTTGATGAAGAAGTGCACCGCTGCTTCATTGTTCATGTATTTTTCTGCTCGTTCAATCAGACACATTGGCTGTGTGAACCTATTTCAGTGCGACAGAACAGGACAGCAGAACAGTAATTTCTCCACATGACAGTAGAGCGGTCCAGGCCACCAACCAGGATCCAACGGTAGACGATCTAGCTACCTGGCAACGCGGACAAATACAAAAGCACAGAAAACATGCCCATTGGCAGATTGGGAACATTGAATATTGACATTGGCCAAGGTTTGTCATACAGGATGGTCATACAGGGCTGTTGTACAGGATTGACATACAGGGTTGACATACAGGATTGACATACAGGTATGACATACAGGATGGATATACAGGATTGTCATACAGCTTTGACATACAGGGTTGACATACAGGATTGACATACAGGATGGACATACAATACTATTATACAGGGTTGACATACAGATCCTGCTACCTGTATTACATGTTGACAGGACCACATTCATCACTCCTCCGTGTGCACATCTCTAATGCCGTACATTCTACAACCACCATGTTGGCAAAATTGCCTCATTACCCCGGGGCAGTGGGTGGTGGCCTCGTTCTGTGTACCAAATGCCTTCCTATTGCCTATAAGGGATCCTGCTTTTTCACCTGGGCCTGATAGGGCTCAAAGTGTATAGAAATAGGGGGTGATTTGGGTCCCAGCTTAGCTCATCACCTACTGTAAGATTTTGAGGACTTCATGTGCTCATTGCTCATATTTAATACACACGCATAAACACACACACACACACACACGCATAAACACACACGCATAAATGCACATGCATTAACACACACACACACACACAAGCACAGCGCTCATTCTACTCTCTCCATTATCAATCCATCTATCATGGATGTCCACGTCATACAAATGAGAGGAGAATGGCATCGCCATCAGTCTTCATGTAACACCCACCTGGTCCTATTGATGTAATAGAACATGAGAGTCACCGGACCTTCTTCCACTGCACTAAGGTCCAGTTCTGGCACTGTTGTGCTAATTATTAGACACTCTGTTATGTGACACATTCCTCCTGTAACCATCATTAAAAGGCTCTATGTTGTCTCGCAGTAGACCTTGTCAGTTTGTTCCAGACAGAACAACCTTTGCCCTCTTGCATCGGTGAGCCTTGGGCTTCCAACAGCCTTGACATGTGCCCTTGGCAGGAAATGATCAACATAATTAACTTCACCTGTGGAGTGGCCATTATGTTTTGGCTGATCACTGTATATTTCCCATTTGAACGCATGTACTGTATTTATTATTATTATTTATTTTTCCTGGAAAACAAGGACATTTGGATAATAGTGTATGTTTTGTAATTATACTTAGACATCTAGATTATATGAATAATAATTGTCATATAATTTAACACTGTAACATCACTATATAATAACTTAATATCACAACATGTTAAATGCCTTAATCTTTTGGGAAATTTTGTGTATAACGTTGACAATGTTTTAAATCATATTTTGGTATCTGTTATTTGTATAACGCAGAGACAGAGAATGAGTCTCATCTTATGTAAGTTACTTTGTCTCTCAGCATTTGTGAATGGAAACATCAGTTCACCTATTAGCCTCACGCCGTCTCATGCTGCTGCTCATCAGACCCTCATCAGGCCCTCTGAGCTAAATGACAGCTCCCTGTGTGTTGTGAGGACAGTGGGAGCCTGTCGTGTATGGTGTGTGTGTGTGTGTGTGTTGTGAGGACAGTGGGTGCCTGTCGTGTATGGTGTGTGTGTGTGTGTGTGTGTGTTGTGAGGACAGTGGGAGCCTGCTGTGTATGGTGTGTGTGTGTGTGTGTGTGTGTGTTGTGAGGACAGTAGGAGCCTGCTGTGTATGGTGTGTGTGTGTGTGTGTTGTGAGGACAGTGGGAGCCTGCTGTGTATGGTGTGTGTGTGTGTGTGTGTTGTGAGGACAGTGGGAGCCTGCTGTGTATGGTGTGTGTGTGTGTGTGTGTGTGTTGTGAGGACAGTGGGAGCCTGCTGTGTATGGTGTGTGTGTGTGTTGTGAGGACAGTGGGAGCCTGCTGTGTGTGGTGTGTGTGTGTGTGTGTGTTGTGAGGACAGTGGGAGCCTGCTGTGTTTGGTGTGTGTGTTGTGAGGACAGTGGGAGCCTGCTGTGTATGGTGTGTGTGTGTGTGTTGTGAGGACAGTGGGAGCCTGCTGTGTATGCTGTGTGTGTGTGTTGTGAGGACTGTGTGTGTGTGTGTGTGTGTGTTGTGAGGACAGTGGGTGCCTGTCGTGTATGGTGTGTGTGTGTGTGTGTGTTGTGAGGACAGTGGGTGCCTGTCGTGTATGGTGTGTGTGTGTTGTGAGGACAGTGGGTGCCTGTCGTGTATGGTGTGTGTGTGTTGTGAGGACAGTGGTAGCCTGTTGTGTATGTTGTTGTGGAGTGAGTGAGAGCCCATTGGAACCCAGATAGTGTGTGAGGGCATATGGGTAAATTAAATAACGAGAGGAGCAATAGAAGACAAAGCAGCAGGAGAGGGTCATTAGCACTGACAATGTGTCCAGGGGAGAGGTTGCCAGGCTGAGTCCCAGGTTGCCTCCTACTCCCTGTATAGTGCACTAGGTCTGACTGGGAATACTCCCTGTATAGTGCACTACTAATCTGAAACACTAGTTATATCAGAAACTACTAATCTGAAACACTAGTTATATCAGAAACTACTAATCTGAAACACTAGTTATATCAGAAACTACTAATCTGAAACACTAGTTATATCAGAAACTACTAATCTGAAACACTAGTTATATCAGAAACTACTCATCTGAAACACTAGTTATATCAGAAACGACTCATCTGAAACACTAGTTATATCAGAAACTACTAATCTGAAACACTAGTTATATCAGAAACTACTCATCTGAAACACTAGTTATATCAGAAACTACTAATCTGAAACACTAGTTATATCAGAAACTACTAATCTGAAACACTAGTTATATCAGAAACTACTAATCTGAAACACTAGTTATATCAGAAACTACTCATCTGAAACACTAGTTATATCAGAAACTACTCATCTGAAACACTAGTTATATCAGAAACTACTAATCTGTTATATCACACTAGTTTATATCAGAAACTACTAATCTGAAACACTAGTTATATCAGAAACTACTCATCTGAAACACTAGTTATATCAGAAACTACTAATCTGACTCATCTGAAACACTAGTTATATCAGAAACTACTAATCTGAAACACTAGTTATATCAGAAACTACTCATCTGAAACACTAGTTATATCAGAAACTACTAATCTGAAACACTAGTTATATCAGAAACTACTAATCTGAAACACTAGTTATATCAGAAACTACTAATCTGAAACACTAGTTATATCAGAAACTACTCATCTGAAACACTAGTTATATCAGAAACTACTAATCTGAAACACTCTGAAACACTAGTTATATCAGAAACTACTCATCTGAAACACTAGTTATATCAGAAACTACTAATCTGATCTACTAATCTGAAACACTAGTTATATCAGAAACTACTAATCTGAAACACTAGTTATATCAGAAACTACTAATCTGAAACACTAGTTATATCAGAAACTACTAATCTGAAACACTAGTTATATCAGAAACTACTCATCTGAAACACTAGTTATATCAGAAACTACTAATCTGAAACACTAGTTATATCAGAAACTACTAATCTGAAACACTAGTTATATCAGAAACTACTCAATCTGAAACACTAGTTATATCAGAAACTACTAATCTGAAACACTAGTTATATCAGAAACTACTCATCTGAAACACTAGTTATATCAGAAACTACTAATCTGAAACACTAGTTATATCAGAAACTACTAATCTGAAACACTAGTTATATCAGAAACTACTAATCTGAAACACTAGTTATATCAGAAACTACTAATCTGAAACACTAGTTATATCAGAAACTACTCATCTGAAACACTACTAGTAGTTATATCAGAAACTACTAATCTGAAACACTAGTTATATCTAATCTGAAACACTAGTTATATCAGAAACTACTAATCTGAAACACTAGTTATATCAGAAACTACTCATCTGAAACACTAGTTATATCAGAAACTACTAATCTGAAACACTAGTTATATCAGAAACTACTAATCTGAAACACTAGTTATATCAGAAACTACTAATCTGAAACACTAGTTATATCAGAAACTACTCATCTGAAACACTAGTTATATCAGAAACTACTCATCTGAAACACTAGTTATATCAGAAACTACTAATCTGAAACACTAGTTATATCAGAAACTACTCATCTGAAACACTAGTTATATCAGAAACTACTCATCTGAAACACTAGTTATATCAGAAACTACTAATCTGAAACACTAGTTATATCAGAAACTACTCATCTGAAACACTAGTTATATCAGAAACTACTCATCTGAAACACTAGTTATATCAGAAACTACTAATCTGAAACACTAGTTATATCAGAAACTACTAATCTGAAACACTAGTTATATCAGAAACTATAATCTGAAACACTAGTTATATCAGAAACTACTATCTGAAACACTAGTTATATCTGAAACACTAATCTGAAACACTAGTTATATCAGAAACTACTAATCTGAAACACTAGTTATATAGAAACTACATCTGAAACTACTAATCTGAAACACTAGTTATATCAGAAACTACTAGTTTATATCAGAAACTACTCATCTGAAACACTAGTTATATCAGAAACTACTAATCTGAAACACTAGTTATATCAGAAACTAGTTATATCTAATCTGAAACACTAGTTATATCAGAAACTACTAATCTGAAACACTAGTTATATCAGAAACTACTAATCTGAAACACTAGTTATATCAGAAACTACTAATCTGAAACACTAGTTATATCAGAAACTACTAATCTGAAACACTAGTTATATCAGAAACTACTAATCTGAAACACTAGTTATATCAGAAACTACTCATCTGAAACACTAGTTATATCAGAAACTACTCATCTGAAACACTAGTTATATCAGAAACTACTAATCTGAAACACTAGTTATATCAGAAACTACTCATCTGAAACACTAGTTATATCAGAAACTACTAATCTGAAACACTAGTTATATCAGAAAATCTAAACACTAGTTATATCTAATCTGAAACACTAGTTATATCAGAAACTACTAATCTGAAACACTAGTTATATACTAATCTGAAACTACTCATCTGAAACACTAGTTATATCAGAAACTACTAATCTGAAACACTAGTTATATCAGAAACTACTCATCTGAAACACTAGTTATATCAGAAACTACTAATCTGAAACACTAGTTATATCAGAAACTACTCATCTGAAACACTAGTTATATCAGAAACTACTCATCTGAAACACTAGTTATATCAGAAACTACTCATCTGAAACACTAGTTATATCAGAAACTACTCATCTGAAACACTAGTTATATCAGAAACTACTCATCTGAAACACTAGTTTTAACAGCAACTCTTCTGAAGCACTATCAGCTGCGGAGTGTGCATTTACTCTACCAAGTGGTTTAAAATTACCTCTGGAGAGATAATAAACAGATAATGAAGAATGAATGAAGAGCGAAAGGGGGCAGACAAAGAGATAACAAACCTGTGTGTGGAAGGTTAGAGATAGACCGCGTGGGTCGTTAAAGGTCAGTCGGGCAAATTACCTTCGCTGTCACAAAATGAGCATGTATTTGTTATGTCCAATTCCATGATGTGGTACAATGTGCAAGGCCTTTATTTGACCCTGAGACATTGTGTTGTAGAATGAGGACATGGATGGTCTTGAGGACACAGTACTGTTGGCAGTTGAATGGGATATGGCGATTTATTTTCTCTTTTGATAGCTCGCTTTCCAATGAACGTATGAAGAACTGAGTAGAAATTATTTGTGTGAGTCTATACTGTTTATGTGTGAGTGGTTGCTTGTTTTGCATTAAAACTAGTCTATATATGATGTAATAGCTTTATCATTTAGGGTGAAGAACTCCAGGAAGACACTTTTACATTGATAAAAACTCTATTGATAAAAACTGTAATGACAAAAAGTTAAGTGATAAAAATGTAAATTGCAATTATTTTATTCAAGTGTATTTTTATCAATTCATTTTTTAATATGAGAGCCTTTTAGTCAATTTGATTTTATATGAGAGCATTTTAATCAATACGTTATTTTAATTAAGTAACACATTTTTGATTTAATAATTTTGGTTACTTTCAGTCTTCATACCTACTAGCTAATAAGGCAACATGAATTCCATGTACAGTTTATTACTGTGTTTAAAGGAGGGGTACAACATATAGTTTACCTACTCTTGACAAACTCTCCACAGTAATTCATACAATACATTCCTGGGGCACAGACACAGTTTTCAAAAGGTGAACCTTGTATATTACAGTAGGGAGTTGGAAAATATGTGTGTTTGGATTTATAACAAAACCCTCATAACAAGACAAGGAGCACCAGCAAACAACTATAATATCATCAAAAATATGATTTGTTAATATTAGATATGTTCTCCACAATCATTTCCTTATGCTCTAATAATTTCCCAATGTGCTCCATTATATTATATTTCTATAGTGAAGAAGGTTCCTAGGTTGTTTTTTCAAAGAACTGTAAGACAACTCAGATCAATACTGGTAATTATAGATTAAGCCTGATTTGTTCTTGTATTTTTCACAGAAAGCTGGCGAAGAAGCGCAAGGAGACGTTGAGCAGCACGCGCCAGGAGATGACTGTGATGGTGAATTCCATGGATAAGAGTTACACGGAGCAGGGAACCAACTGTGACGAGGCCTTGTCCTTCATGGATACTCACAGTCACACACTGAGCGGGCGGAGCGAGTGTGCCCTCACGCTGAACGGGCGTAGTGAGTGTGCCCTCACACTGAACGGGCGTAGTGAGTGTGCCCTCACGCTGAACGGGCGTAGTGAGTGTGCCCTCACGCTTAATGGAAGAAGTAGGTTGTTCCGGGAAAAATATCAAAATGTCCCTATTTCCATTGAAAATGGCTTGTATCACATGTTTGCTGTGGCAGAATAATGAAATGGTTCATGAAAATGGGGAGATGAAATCTAAAATATACATCTAATGCATTTTTATCACGTTCAGGAAATGTCATAAAGTCTGGCTAGTACCAGTTATGTGTCCTTGACTTCTGTCTGCAAAGGCTGCTTTGATGTGCCATCAAAAAGTGTGGATAATTAAGGTGTTACCCCGCCAGAGGTCCTCTCCCTAGCATTGTGCTAATCTAGTGTAATATTAGGTCCTCACCCTAGCATTGTGCTAATCTAGTGTAATATTAGGTCCTCACCCTAGCATTGTGCTAATCTAGTGTAATATTAGGTCCTCGCCCTAGCATTGTACTAATCTAGTGTAATATTAGGTCCTCAGCATTGTGCTAATCTAGTGTAATATTAGGTCCTCACCCTAGCATTGTGCTAATCTAATGTAATATTTGGTCCTCACACTAGCATTGTGCTAATCTAATGTAATATTTGGTCCTCGCCCTAGCATTGTGATAATCTAGTGTAATATTAGGTCCTCACTTTAGCATTGTGCTAATCTTGTGTAATATTAGCATTGTGTACTAATCTAGTGTAATATTAGGTCCTCACCCTAGCATTGTACTAATCTAGTGTAATATTAGGTCCTCTCCCTAGCATTGTGCTAATCTAGTGTAATATTAGGTCCTCACTTTAGCATTGTGCTAATCTTGTGTAATATTAGGTCCTCACCCTAGCATTGTACTAATCTAGTGTAATATTAGGTCCTCACCCTAGCATTGTACTAATCTAGTGTAATATTAGGTCCTCACCCTAGCATTGTGCTAATCTAGTGTAATATTATGTCCTCACTTTAGCATTGTACTAATCTAGTGTAATATTAGGTCCTCTCCCTAGCATTGTGCTAATCTAGTGTAATATTAGGTCCTCGCCCTAGCATTGTATTAATCTAATGTAATATTAGGTCCTCACCCTAGCATTGTACTAATCTAGTGTAATATTAGATCCACACCCTAGCATTGTGCTAATCTCGTGTAATATTAGGTCCTCACCCTAGCATTGTACTAATCTAGTGTAATATTAGGTCCTCACCCTAGCATTGTACTAATCTAGTGTAATATTAGATCCACACCCTAGCATTGTACTAATCTAGTGTAATATTAGGTCCACACCCTAGCATTGTGCTAATCTCGTGTAATATTTGGTCCTCGCCCTAGCATTGTGCTAATCTAGTGTAATATTAGGTCCTCACTTTAGCATTGTGCTAATCTTGTGTAATATTAGGTCCTCACCCTAGCATTGTACTAATCTAGTGTAATATTAGGTCCTCACCCTAGCATTGTACTAATCTAGTGTAATATTAGGTCCTCTCCCTAGCATTGTGCTAATCTAGTGTAATATTAGGTCCTCACTTTAGCATTGTGCTAATCTTGTGTAATATTAGGTCCTCACCCTAGCATTGTACTAATCTAGTGTAATATTAGGTCCTCACCCTAGCATTGTACTAATCTAGTGTAATATTAGGTCCTCTCCCTAGCATTGTGCTAATCTAGTGTAATATTATGTCCTCACTCTTTAGCATTGTACTAATCTAGTGTAATATTAGGTCCTCTCCCTAGCATTGTGCTAATCTCGTGTAATATTAGGTCCTCGCCCTAGCATTGTATTAATCTAATGTAATATTAGGTCCTCACCCTAGCATTGTACTAATCTAGTGTAATATTAGATCCACACCCTAGCATTGTGCTAATCTCGTGTAATATTAGGTCCTCACCCTAGCATTGTATTAATCTAATGTAATGGTAATAATCTGACGGGGTTGGTCTGATAGCCTGACCATGACCTGTAATAATCTGATTTGGGATTAGACTGCCACGCCCACTCTATGGAAAACAATTCTCTTCATGGGACCTTGACCTTATCTGTATGTGCTGTGTGAGATTTCTCACATATTGTGTCCATGCTGTTCTTGTCCCAAATCCACATTCACCTCATTTAACTGTCTATCGGAGTTATTAGCCTGACTCCTGTATATGAACCGTAATTAGAAATTACAACACAAGAATGAACATTTGCCTTCTTGTCAGGTAGTTGTTCAACCATGATTTGCCAGTGCTGGGATCAACTATGGTGTGAAGAAAATGTTTGCTTTTTAAAACCATATGAACTTATATGCATTGGGTTTGTTAGATGGCTTACTAACAACTAGAACATTTCTGAAAACTATTTCAGTAATGTTTGACGTGGAAGTCAAATCAGGTAACTGATTAGAGCTGCCCCCTGCACCTCAGGGTTGGGTAAAATGCAGAGGACACATTTTAGTTGAAGGCATTCAGTTGTACAACTGACTAGATTTTTCTATAATGTTCGATCTACAGTCTTTAACTGGCTGGAATATATATTATATTAGCACTCACGCTATAAACGACACTGTGACACATTCATGGTCTGTATACATATTTAAGATTAAAACATTACTACTATGACTATATCTGCATAAAAAGTTAGACTTTTTTAATAATGAAATATAATCATGTTGCATGCAATTTGATTGTTTCATATTTTTTTCACTGACCAAAATGTCTTCCATTTCATCCTCAATTGTAATTCTTTGACACTTCATGACAAAGCCCCTGTGGTAATCTAATGTGTTGTAATCTAATGTGTTGCTCTTTTAATCCACCCCCTGGCTTTGTGTGACATGGTTTGGTCTTAAATGTCACGGTAGACCAAGACCTTTCCAAATGTGTCTAAAACTAACATATGAATTCATAGAATTGTTGTTGTGTTTGAGTGGCTCTGTGATCAATGAAGAATGATACTTACATTCTAATATGTGGGTATTCTATTTATTCTATTTTTGTTAAATTATATTCTGTAGATTATGATTTATTATTACTCTGAATATATATGCTGCTATGTTGTATGTACACTATATATATGATAATGGAGATTATGATTTGTTTTTCATTTTCAGCTGCAACATCTCCTTCCTCCTTTACTCTCAATAAGTCAAGTACTCTGAATACAACAATGGCCAAGTCATATTATCCAGGTAAAACGAAGAATGTCATTTAACCTGGTCTGTTGTTATCACTGTTACATAATGTCATTTAACCTGGTCTGTTGTTATCACTGTTACATAATGTCATTTAACCTGGTCTGTGGTTATCACTGTTACATAATGTCATTTAACCTGGTCTGTTGTTATCACTGTTACATAATGTCATTTAACCTGGTCTGTTGTTATCACTGTTACATAATGTCATTTACCTGGTCTGTGGTTATCACTGTTACATAATGTCATTTAACCTGGTCTGTGGTTATCACTGTTACATAATGTCATTTAACCTGGTCTGTTGTTATCACTGTTACATAATGTCATTTACCTGGTCTGTTGTTATCACTGTTACATAATGTCATTTACCTGGTCTGTGGTTATCACTGTTACATAATGTCATTTAACCTGGTCTGTTGTTATCACTGTTACATAATGTCATTTAACCTGGTCTGTTGTTATCACTGTTACATAATGTCATTTACCTGGTCTGTGGTTATCACTGTTACATAATGTCATTTACCTGGTCTGTGGTTATCACTGTTACATAATGTCATTTAACCTGGTCTGTTGTTATCACTGTTACATAATGTCATTTACCTGGTCTGTTGTTATCACTGTTACATAATGTCATTTAACCTGGTCTGTTGTTATCACTGTTACATATTGTCATTTTACCTGGATGTATTATTATATACATCATCTGTTTGTGTCTGTTTGTATTTTAGTATCCTAAACATTATGATATAAATCTTATTAATATGATTCCTATGTTTGTTTCTGGTTATATAATATTTTCCTCTCTCTCTTTCTCAAACTGCTCAACTTGTTTGGGTTTTGAACAGATCCTTTTGTGCCAACTGCTATCCTAGGTGAGCCAAATCTTCTTTTACCACCATATCCACTCACAATCTGAGTTTATTATAGAGTGGATGTTTCACCTTGCCCAGACAGTACTAAAGCCTTTTGAAGAATGACTGTGTTTGTATATTGCTACATACATGCAGTGTTAAGAAGGTGCCCCAATTTAGTTTGGTTTTTGAAAATTGCTTCCTCACCACCATACCTGCCTGCTGCTTCCCCCTCTTCATTGTCTTCTTCATTTTCTCCTCCTCATCCCCCATTCTGAGGCTGGCTTCGCTACATTTTATGTGCATTTTGTGTGACGTACAGTGTGTGTGTGATGTCATCTGTAGCGTGTGTGTGTGTGATATCACCTGTGTGAGGTGTGTGATCTCACCAGTGTGAGGTGTGTGATGCCACCTGTGTGAGGTGTGTGATGTCACCTGTGTGAGGTGTGTGATGTCACCTGTGTGAGGTGTGTGATGTCACCTGTGTGAGGTGTGTGATGTCACCTGTGTGAGGTGTGTGATCTCACCTGTGTGAGGTGTGTGATGTCACCTGTGTGAGGTGTGTGATGTCACCTGTGTCAGGTGTGTGTGATGTCACCTGTGTCAGGTGTGTGTGAGGTGTGTGATGTCACCTGTGTGAGGTGTGTGATGTCACCTGTGTGAGGTGTGTGATCTCACCTGTGTGAGGTGTGTGATGTCACCTGTGTGAGGTGTGTGATGTCACCTGTGTGAGGTGTGTGATGTCACCTGTGTCAGGTGTGTGTGAGGTGTGTGATCTCACCTGTGTGAGGTGTGTGATGTCACCTGTGTGAGGTGTGTGATGTCACCTGTGTGAGGTGGGTGATGTCACCTGTGTGAGGTGGGTGATGTCACCTGTGTGAGGTGTGTGATGTCACCTGTGTGAGGTGTGTGTCAGGTGTGTGAACACATGCATGTTGACACTTGTTTACTGGTGATGTGTAGAAAGACCAGGTGGTGTGGCAGCTCGCTCCCACACCTCGACCACTGCTAGTTACCACGGCACTGATCCCATGGTCACACAGGGATCTAGGTTTTCCAGTTATGTGTTCAGTGTTGCTCCAAAACAACACTAATAAGGATGTGATTACTATCTATACCCCGGCATTCTGTCTGGACACCCTGGCCTGTCCAACCACACAACTACAGTCTGTTATTCTAGTATATGTCTCTGATGTTTGCCTGGCTGGCTGCCTACCGTTGGCTAACTGTTCTGGTAGCTAGCTGGTGACCTACTTGGTGATTGTGTTGTTGTTGTTGCTTGGACTGCACTCTGATGTTTCTTCTTCCTCTTCCATGATAAAATAGAATAATAAAATCATGTATTTTTATTTTTAATTAGTAAGCGACAGGGTGAGAGAGAGTGGGGGAGGGGCAGCCTCAAGTAAAGGCCTACACTGAACTGTAAGGTCTAGAAAAACAGCACTTGTATTTCAGTGTTATCATGTAGCTTTTAAGGAAAACATGATGCTGATAATAACAGTTTGGGTAATGAACAAGTTGAAGCCAGAGGGAAACACACACACACACACACACACACACACACACACACACACACACACACACACACACACACACACACACACACACACACACACACACACACACACAGTGGGCTGCACAACTCAGGGTCATTACAGTTGTTTAATGTTTTACACAGAAATCCATACCATCACATCTACACGCTAACATTATATCTAGTGCTAACACATTATTACTGTACCATCACATCTATAAGCTAACATTATATCTAGTTCTAACACATTAGTACTGTACCATCACATCTACACGCTAACATTATATCTAGTTCTAACACATTAGTACTGTACCATCACATCTATAAGCTAACATTATATCTAGTTCTAACACATTAGTACTGTACCATCACATCTAACATTATATCTAGTTCTAACATTATATCTAGTTCTAACACATTAGTACTGTACCATCACATCTATAAGCTAACATTATATCTAGTGCTAACACATTAGTACTGTACCATCACATCTATAAGCTAACATTATATCTAGTTCTAACACATTATCACTGTACCATCACATCTATAAGCTAACATTATATCTAGTTCTAACACATTATCACTGTACCATCACATCTATAAGCTAACATTATATCTAGTTCTAACACATTATCACTGTACCATCACATCTATAAGCTAACATTATATCTAGTTCTAACACATTAGTACTGTACCATCACATCTATAAGCTAACATTATATCTAGTTCTAACACATTAGTACTGTACCATCACATCTATAAGCTAACATTATATCTAGTTCTA
Organism: Dallia pectoralis; assembly: GCA_029465975.1. Classification (NCBI taxonomy): domain Eukaryota; kingdom Metazoa; phylum Chordata; class Actinopteri; order Esociformes; family Umbridae; genus Dallia; species Dallia pectoralis. The sequence continues at coordinate 2,213,509 of CM055732.1, read as the reverse complement.
ACACATTATTACTGTACCATCACATCTACACGCTAACATTATATCTAGTTCTAACACATTAGTACTGTACCATCACATCTATAAGCTAACATTATATCTAGTGCTAACACATTAGTACTGTACCATCACATCTATAAGCTAACATTATATCTAGTGCTAACACATTATTACTGTACCATCACATCTATAAGCTAACATTATATCTAGTTCTAACACATTATTACTGTACCATCACATCAATAAGCTAACATTATATCTAGTGCTAACACATTATTACTGTACCATCACATCTACACGCTAACATTATATCTAGTTCTAACACATTAGTACTGTACCCTCACATCTATAAGCTAACATTATATCTAGTTCTAACACATTAGTACTGTACCATCACATCTATAAGCTAACATTATATCTAGTTCTAACACATTAGTACTGTACCATCACATCTATAAGCTAACATTATATCTAGTGCTAACACATTAGTACTGTACCATCACATCTATAAGCTAACATTATATCTAGTGCTAACACATTAGTACTGTACCATCACATCTATAAGCTAACATTATATCTAGTTCTAACACATTAGTACTGTACCATCACATCTACACGCTAACATTATATCTAGTTCTAACACATTAGTACTGTACCATCACATCTATAAGCTAACATTATATCTAGTGCTAACACATTAGTACTGTACCATCACATCTATAAGCTAACATTATATCTAGTGCTAACACATTAGTACTGTACCATCACATCTACACGCTAACATTATATCTAGTTCTAACACATTAGTACTGTACCATCACATCTATAAGCTAACATTATATCTAGTGCTAACACATTAGTACTGTACCATCACATCTACACGCTAACATTATATCTAGTTCTAACACATTAGTACTGTACCATCACATCTATAAGCTAACATTATATCTAGTTCTAACACATTAGTACTGTACCATCACATCTATAAGCTAACATTATATCTAGTGCTAACACATTAGTACTGTACCATCACATTATAAGCTACTGTTCTAACCATCACATCTCTATAAGCTAACATTATATCTAGTTCTAACTGTACATTATCACTGTTATTATCACATCTATAAGCTAACATTATATCTAGTTCTAACACATTATTACTGTACCATCACATCTATAAGCTAACATTATATCTAGTTCTACCATTATCATCTATCACATCTATAAGCTAACATTATATCTAGTGCTAACACATTCACTGTACCATCACATCTACTGTAACCATCACATCTATAAGCTAACATTATATCTAGTTCTAACACATTATTACTTCACACTATAAGTAACATTATATCTAGTTCTAACACATTATTACTCATCTATAAGCTAACATTATATCTAGTTCTAACACATTATTACTGTACCATCATCATAAGCCACCACCATGTCATTCTAAGCCACCATTATTACCCATCACATCTATAAGCCACCACCATGTCAGATTCTAACACATTATTACTGTACCATCACATCTATAAGCCACCACCATGTCAGATTCTAACACATTATTACTGTACCATCACATCTATAAGCCACCACCATGTCAGATTCTAACACATTATTACCGTACCATCACATCAATAAGCCACCACCATGTCAGATTCTAACACATTATTACCGTACCATCACATCTATAAGCCACCACCATGTCAGATTCTAACACATTATTACCGTACCATCACATCAATAAGCCACCACCATGTCAGATTCTAACACATTATTACTGTACCATCACATCAATAAGCCACCACCATGTCAGATTCTAACACATTATTACTGTACCATCACATCTATAAGCCACCACCATGTCAGATTCTAACACATTATTACTGTACCATCACATCAATAAGCCACCACCATGTCAGATTCTAACACATTATTACTGTACCATCACATCTATAAGCCACCACCATGTCAGATTCTAACACATTATTACTGTACCATCACATCAATAAGCCACCACCATGTCAGATTCTAACACATTAGTACTGTACCATCACATCTATAAGCCACCACCATGTCAGATTCTAACACATTATTACTGTACCATCACATCAATAAGCCACCACCATGTCAGATTCTAACACATTATTACCGTACCATCACATCTATAAGCCACCACCATGTCAGATTCTAACACATTATTACCGTACCATCACATCAATAAGCCACCACCATGTCAGATTCTAACACATTATTACTGTACCATCACATCAATAAGCCACCACCATGTCAGATTCTAACACATTATTTTCATAACATAACTTAACTTCCTCACAACAACCCTACTATTTAGTCAGATTTGAGCCCGATTCTACCGTGAAATCAACTAAATTATTCCCTGTCATGGTAACCGTGGCAACAGTTAGCATTAGCTGTGGAAGTAATGAAGTATGTTGCCGTTGGCGCAAGCTGGTGTAGAAGCAGGCAGGAAAAGGTTATCTGTTTTTAGCTGTGACAGTTTGAGTTAGCATGCTGGCAGTTGATGGTGATTTAATGAATGATTAGCGCATAGCACACACGCCATCTTGTTCATTTCATCGCAGGCTTTATTAACTACACACATTTAATTATTTTTACTTTTAATCCATCTGTTGTTTTACTATTTTTTTTTAAGATTTTCTTGCACTGTTGAAATGCCCCAACCATAATTTCCTCATCAAACAAAGTCCCGGAACAGGCTTTCATTTGGTCAGGCTTTACTGATTACAAAAGCAAAGGCACAATGTGATCTTGCCTAACTAACAGTAAACTAACAGTTAACACTAGAAACAACCAGTCTACAACTGTACTCATGCTTTCTTGTTGCCTCTCCCCCTCTCTTCTCTTCTCTCTCTCTCTCTCCCCTCTCTTCTCTCTCTCTCTCTCCCTCTTTCTCTTCTCTTCTCTTCTCTCTCTCTTCTCTCCCTCTCTCTCCTCTCTCTCTTTCCTCTATCATATATTTCCATGTCTATCTTTCTCTTTCTACATCTATCTCCTTTCTCTCTTTGCTTTCTCTCATCACTCCTCTCTCCCTTCTCTCGCTTCTTTCTTCGCTTTCTCTCTCATCTCTACTCTCTCTTTTTTCTCTTAATTTCTCATTTTTCTCTGCCCTCTCCTCTATCTTCTACCTCTTTTCTCCCTCTGTTCCTTCCTTCTCTCCCTCTGTTCCTTCCCTCTCTCTCTCTCTCTCTCTCCCTCGCTTTTTCTCCTAACCGTTTCATGTATCTGCTATAAGTCCCCATTAATGGTAAGTTATGAGGTCCCGTGGGTTTTATTTTTGGGGCAGGAGTTGGTGGGATCGAGCTGCTACCTGGATATGACTAGTGTTGTTCTGTTGTCATGACATCTGCATGGCAAGTGGACATGCAAGCATTTCACCCCCCGCTGGCTCCACCTGATCACACCACACACTGAGCATGTGCCCTCATCGCCATCACTGCATTGTCATTCATTCCCGTGGTGGTGGCTTTGTTCCCTCCTCTGATTGGTTTGTTCATATTGAGCCGCCCACTTGTCTCAGTTGAAGTGTTCCGCCCTGTCCACCACGCCCACATGACATCATCCCATCGCTGCCTCACTCTGCCTCTGGTCGGGTTGGTGGAATTATCAATAGGGCAAATGGAATTTTAGTGAGGTGTCAAGATAAATAGTTAACTGTTGTCCTTTCAAAGTATTTGTTTTGCCAACGTTTTTGTGCCCTACTTCCTTGGACATAATAATATGAAGAGACTGATGACACGTGTCTCCTGCCCAGGTTCCTCCAAGAGGTTCCTCCAAGAGCCAGATGGAGTTCAGCCTACACCTCCCCACCACATTCACTCATTCTCAGCTCGGCCCCAATATCCACGCTAGCAGTAGAGTACATATTTACCACAGAATAAATCTACAGAATACATCTACAGAATACATCTACAGAATACATCTACAGAATACATCAACAGAATACATAGTTACAACAGAATACAATACATCTACAGAATACATCTAAAGAATACATCTACAGAATACATAGTTACAACAGAATAGATCTGCAGAATACATCTACAGAATACATAGTCACAACAGACTACATCTACAGAATACATCTACAGAATACAACTACGGAATATTACATACACAATAAAGTGGCAAATAAGAATAAATAGTTGACAAAGACTATTACGGATTTCATACATAAATCATGTAAAATACATTGCTTCAGATGGTAGGATGGATATTGGAGCTGGCCTGTTGTGTCACAAACATTATGTTTTTGTTTAAACCATTCAACTGTATAACAAGCATTATGTTTAGAGCCACACGTTATTCCCTGTGATGGAAGCACTCCAGGCCCTTCAGTATGTTTTCATTCACACTGTGTCGACATATCTGGTTTTATCAATACTCCTGGTGTTGCCAAGACTTCTGGTGTTGCCAAGATACATTTTGTTACCATGACTACTGGTGTGACCAAGAAATCTGGTGTGACCAAGAAATCTGGTGTGACCAAGAAATCTGGTGTGACCAAGATACATTCGGTTACCAAGATACTTTTTGTTACCAAGACTCGTGGTGTGACCAAGAAATCTGGTGTGACCAAGAAATCTGGTGTGACCAAGACATTTGGTGTGACCAAGACTTCTGATGTTACCAAGATGTTGGGTGTTACCAAGAGCCATCTCTGATCTTCCTCACCTTCCTGACCGGTTTTTTTCCATCTGTCTGTGTCTTTCTCTCCCCCTGCCTGTCTGTCTTGCCTGTGTCTGTTGGTTCCTCCAGATGAGAGCCAACCAGGAGGTGGCAGCTGCAGTGACACCAGCAGTCTGGTCCAGTCTCATGGTCACTCTTTGAGAAAGAGAGAGGGGGCAGTAGACGTGCCCTATCAAACTGGACAGCTTCACCCGGCCATCAGAGTGGCAGACCTGCTTCAGCACATCACACAGATGAAGTGTGCTGAGGGATATGGCTTCAAGGAGGAGTACGAGGTCAGACATAGTTTTGAACCCTTTGAACTGTGAACTTTTTGCACCCTTTTGAAAGATTGGTATTTTTTACATTTATTAAGAACCAATTGGGCATTGTCTCAACACGTTATTTATATCTTTGTGGCATTGTTCCAACACTATAAACCGGGTCGTTTTGTACCAGCACCAAATATACACATGGGAACAGGTTAGACAGGTGGGCTTTTAGCAGTACAGACTAACTCTAAAGACAATACAGACTGACTATAAAGACAATACAGACTGACCCAAAAGACAGTACAGACTGACCGTGAAGACAGTACAGACTGACCCTGAAGACAGTACAGCCTGACCAAGAAGACAGTACAGACTGACCTGAAGACAGTACAGACTGACCCTGAAGACAGTACAGACTGACCCTGAAGAAAGTACAGACTGACCCTGAAGAGAGTACAGACTGACCCTGAAGAGAGTACAGACTGACCCTGAAGAGAGTACAGACTGACCCTGAAGAGAGTACAGACTGATCCTGAAGACAGTACAGACTGACCCTGAAGACAGTACAGACTGACCCTGTAGACAGTACAGACTGACCCTGAAGACAGTACAGATGAATTGGTTGGAGGTTAAGTACATTCTGGATGTGAATTTTAATTGGAACTGTTTTTTCTTTTCTGCGATGTTGTGAGTTGTGATATGGAACATCTGGTTACACGTCTTTAGGTCCCCAGACCTACACTGCTGAACAGATTGTGTCCCTGTCGATTAACTCAGACGCCTTTTCTTCATCTGTTTGTCGTGCTACAGTTCTGATGTGTGTCTTTGGAGACGTGTGTGTATGTTTTCTTCTGTGTGTGTGTGTGTTATGTCAAACTGCTCAGTGTCATAACAGTGGCCATTGTAGGGTGGCTAGTGTGACCGGCAAACTGAGGGTCTAGACCCAAAGACAAGTGTGACCGGCACACTGAGGGTCTAGACCCAAACACAAGTGTGACCGGCACACTGAGGGTCTAGACCCAAACACAAGTGTGACCGGCACACTGAGGGTCTAGACCCAAACACCAGTCTGACCGGCACACTGAGGGTCTAGACCCAAACACCAGTCTGACCGGCACACTGAGTGTCTAGACCCAAAGACAAGTCTGACCGGCACACTGAGGGTCTAGACCCAAACACCAGTCTGACCGGCACACTGAGGGTCTAGACCCAAACACCAGTCTGACCGGCACACTGAGGGTCTAGACCCAAACACCAGTCTGACCGGCACACTGAGGGTCTAGACCCAAACACAAGTGTGACCGGCACACTGAGGGTCTAGACCCAAACACCAGTCTGACCGGCACACTGAGGGTCTAGACCCAAACACCAGTCTGACCGGCACACTGAGGGTCTAGACCGAAAGACAAGTCTGACCGGCACACTGAGGGTCTAGACCCAAACACCAGTCTGACCGGCACACTGAGGGTCTAGACCCAAACACCAGTCTGACCGGCACACTGAGGGTCTAGACCCAAACACCAGTCTGACCGGCACACTGAGGGTCTAGACCCAAAGACAAGTCTGACCAGCACACTGAGGGTCTAGACCCAAACACCAGTCTGACCGGCACACTGAGGGTCTAGACCCAAACACCAGTCTGACCGGCACACTGAGGGTCTAGACCGAAACACCAGTCTGACCGGCACACTGAGGGTCTAGACCCAAACACCAGTCTGACCGGCACACTGAGGGTCTAGACCCAAACACCAGTCTGACCGGGACACTGAGGGTCTAGACCCGCACCTGTCTAGCGGAGCAGCAAGGAGCATCTTTCTCACTTCCCCTCATTAGACCAGCGGCTGGCAGAGACCATGCAGGTCTCCCCACAGTCTCCCGTCTGTCCCAGCCTCTGTCTCCCCTCTGTCCCAGCCTCTGTCACTCCTGTCTGTCCCAGCCTCTGTCTCCCGTCTGTCCCAGCCTCTGTCTCCCCTCTGTCCCAGCCTCTGTCTCCCCTCTGTCCCAGCCTCTGTCACTCCCGTCTGTCCCAGCCTCTGTCACTCCCGTCTGTCCCAGCCTCTGTCTCCCCTCTGTCCCAGCCTCTGTCTCCCCTCTGTCCCAGCCTCTGTCTCCCATCTGTCCCAGCCTCTGTCACTCCCGTCTGTCCCAGCCTCTGTCTCCCCTCTGTTTCCCCTCTGTCTCTGTCTCCCTTCTGTCTCCCCTCTGTCTCCCCTCTTTCTCCCCTCTGTCCCAGCCTCTGTCCCAGCCTCTGTCTCCCCTCTGTCTCACCTCTGTCTCCCCTCTTTCTCCCCTCTGTCCCAGCCTCTGTCTCCCCTCTGTCTCCCCTCTGTCTCCCCTCTGTCTCACCTCTGTCTCCCCTCTGTCTCCCCCGTCTGTCCCAGCCTCATATGATCTCAGACTGGTGTCTGTCTCTTGTTCCCTCTCTTCATGCCTCTCTCTGTGTAGCAGACATTTGTCAGTAATTAACTCTCCTGTGTCCCCTGGCACCACCTGATACGACCACAAACTGACAGTTAAATAATGCAGCCCATTCCTCCCCTAACTCCCCCCCCTGCACAACACAACAGGCTGCTCTGTTCAAGGGCAACATCCTGTTTAAGTCCCAATCTGCACCAGCCAGGCTGTTCTGTTAAAGAGCAACCTCCCTCTGTGAACATGTTCCTGCATCCATCTGGCTCTTTTGTTACTGGGCCGCCTCCCTCCGTCCATACCTGTGCCAGGCTGTTCAGGGGGATTGCTCTCACTGCCTCGAGGGCTGATCCATTATGAATGAAAAGTGTTTGTGGCTCGAGTGGCAAATTACAGAGAGTGTATCACAGAGATTCAATCACACAATCAACCACACATAGTCAATAATAGAGAGTCAATTACAGAGTTAACTGTGCAGTCTGAAACTGAGTCAATTACCGAGAGTCAATCACACAATGAACCAAACAGAGCCTGTCACACACCTATCATCTATTTCTGCCTGCTTGTCTGTCTCTCTCTATTGAATTTCAATTGTATTATTTTTTGAATGTATTTGGATGTGTCCATGGTTCATTACAATTATGCAGGCTCCTGTAGAATGTGAGTGTGACGTGACAGAGTGTGACGTGACAGAGTGTGACGTGACAGAGTGTGACGTGACAGAGCGTGATGTGACAGAGCGTGACCTGACAGAGCGTGACCTGACAGAGCGTGACCTGACAGAGTGTGACCTGACAGAGCGTGACGTGACAGAGTGTGACCTGACAGAGCGTGACGTGACAGAGTGTGACGTGACAGAGTGTGACGTGACAGAGTGTGACAGGGTGTGACGTGACAGAGTGTGACGTGACAGAGTGTGACGTGACAGAGTGTGACGTGACAGGGTGTGACGTGACAGGGTGTGACGTGACAAGGTGTGACGTGACAGAGCGTGACGTGACAGAGCGTGACGTGACAGAGCGTGACGTGACAGAGCGTGACGTGACAGGGTGTGACGTGACAGAGTGTGACGTGACAGAGTGTGACGTGACAGAGTGTGACGTGAAAGAGTGTGACGTGACAGAGCCTGCCGTGACAGAGCGTGACGTGACAGAGCGTGACCTGACAGAGCGTGACCTGACAGAGTGTGACCTGACAGAGTGTGACCTGACAGAGTGTCACCTGACCGAGTGTGAAATTTAAATGTAATTGAGGTTCTCTGATGAGTCCTTGATTCCAGGTCCTGCGTCTGTAAAACAGTTTTCTGACTGTGTGTTGTATTCTGTCTCTCTCCGATCATGCCTTCTTACGTTAATCTGTGCGTTTAACTTTGGATCAGATCAACGAGGTAAGATTATCTCCTTCATTTAAATGCTCCAGGTCTTTTAATTTGTTAAATATTGAGGTTACAGTGATGGTAGATATGGGAGACGGCTGCTAACATATCTCAGACACATCTTGATGAGTAGATAGCTAAATTGGATCATGTTGCACCCAGTCGTCTGAGGCGTCTGTTTCAGGCACTGTGATGTACAGTAGTCAACCAGACTAGTAGAACAATTCATAAAGCATTCGTATAGCATACATTATTGTCACGGTCCGTCCAAGGTGTAGTGCGTGAGGAAGCCATGTGCAGAGTCGTATATCCGTTTGGGTCAGGTTTATTTAAAGACACCAACTTAAAACAAACCGTAAACGGCGACAAACACTAAACTGTTGACATGAAACAAAAGGTGCGCATATAGCGTCTTACACAAATCCCATACAAAGACAACAGTAGTAGAACACACTCACCTCTAAAATAACGTGTGACATGTAACAATGCGAAGCAATGAGTGCACTGCTCGCGACCCTCTTATATCCCATTGATTATAAGTGCAAACAGCCGTGAGACAAACGTAAACACGGAAGTGAAACAAGGAAGTGCATCACCGAAATATGTCCGTGTAGCAACGCCACCACACCAATCGTGACAGTATCCCCCACTAAAAGGCTAGCTCCCCAGATAGCCGAACGGAAACACAAAACCAAGACAAGGGAGCAACAGGGAGAGAACCCGCAGTCAAACCCAAAAGGGTCAGTCCAGGACCGCAGGTCCAGCCCTGAAAAGGCCTCGGTGGCTGAGAGGCCGCCATCTAGTGCGGCAGAGAGACCGCCATCTAGTGCGGCAGAGAGGCCGCCATCTCGTGCGGCTCAGAGTCCGCCATCTCGTGCAGCTCAGAGTCCGCCGTCGTGGGCGACGTGGTGGCGGAGGCCATCGTGGGCGCCGTCGTGGCGGCGGCCATCGTGAGCGTCGTCGTGGCGGCGGCCATCGTGAGCGTAGTCGTGGCGGCGGCCATCGTGAGCGTAGTCGTGGCGGCGGCCATCGTGAGCGTAGTCGTGGCGGCGGCCATCGTGAGCGTAGTCGTGGCGGCGGCCATCGTGAGCGTAGTCGTGGCGGCGGCCATCGTGAGCGTAGTCGTGGCGGCGGCCATCGTGAGCGTAGTCGTGGCGGCGGCCATCGTGAGCGTAGTCGTGGCGGCGGCCATCGTGAGCGTAGTCGTGGCGGCGGCCATCGTGAGCGTAGTCGTGGCGGCGGCCATCGTGAGCGTAGTCGTGGCGGCGGCCATCGTGAGCGTAGTCGTGGCGGCGGCCATCGTGAGCGTAGTCGTGGCGGCGGCCATCGTGAGCGTAGTCGTGGCGGCGGCCATCGTGAGCGTAGTCGTGGCGGCGGCCATCGTGAGCGCCGTCGTGGCGGCGGCCATCGTGAGCGTAGTCGTGGCGGCGGCCATCGTGAGCGGCGTCGTGGCGGCGGCCATCGTGAGCGTCGTCGTGGCGCGGCCTTCGTGGTCGGCGATGCGGCAGCCATTGTGGGCGGCGATGCGGCATGCGGCAGCCATTGTGGGCGGCGATGCGGCAGCCATTGTGGGCGGCGATGCGGCAGCCATTGTGGGCGGCGCGGCAGCCAGTGTGGGCGGCGATGCGGCAGCCAGTGTGGGCGGCGATGCGGCAGCCAGTGTGGGCGGCGATGCGGCAGCCAGTGTGGGCGGCGTGCGGCAGCCAGTGTGGGCGGCGATGCGGCAGCCATTGTGGGCGGCGATGCGGCAGCCATTGTGGGCGGCGATGCGGCAGCCATTGTGGGCGGCGATGCGGCAGCCATTGTGGGCGGCGATGCGGCAGCCATTGTGGGCGGCGATGCGGCAGCCATTGTGGGCGGCGATGCGGCAGCCATTGTGGGCGGCGATGCGGCAGCCATTGTGGGCGGCGATGCGGCAGCCATTGTGGACGCTGGCGTGACGGCGGCAGCCATCTTGGGCGCTGGCGGGACGACGGCAGCCATCTTGGGCGCTGGCGTGACAGCAACAGCCATCTTGAGCGCTGGCGGGACGGCGGGAGCCATCGTGGACGCTGGCGTGACGGCGGCAGCCATCTTGGGCGCTGGCGGGACGACGGCAGCCATCTTGGGCGCTGGCGTGACAGCAACAGCCATCTTGAGCGCTGGCGTGACGGCGGGAGCCATCGTGGGCGCTGGCGTGACGGCAACAGCCATCTTGAGCGCCGGCGGGACGACGGCAGCCATCTTGAGCGCTGGCGTGACGGCAACAGCCATCTTGAGCGCTGGCGGGACGGCGGGAGCCATCGTGGACGCTGGCGTGACGGCGGGAGCCATCGTGGGCGCTGGCGTGACGGCAACAGCCATCTTGAGCGCCGGCGGGACGACGGCAGCCGTCTTGAGCGCTGGCGTGACGGCAGCAGCCATCTTGGGCGCTGGCGGGACGGCAACAGCCATCTTGAGCGCCGGCGGGACGACGGTAGCCATCTTGGGCGCTGGCGGGACGGCAACAGCCATCTTGCGCGCTGGCGGGACGACGGTAGCCATCGTGGACGCTGGCGTGACGGCGGGAGCCATCGTGGGCGCTGGCGTGACGGCAACAGCCATCTTGAGCGCCGGCGGGACGACGGCAGCCGTCTTGAGCGCTGGCGTGACGGCAGCAGCCATCTTGGGCGCTGGCGGGACGGCAACAGCCATCTTGAGCGCCGGCGGGACGACGGTAGCCATCTTGGGCGCTGGCGGGACGGCAACAGCCATCTTGCGCGCTGGCGGGACGACGGTAGCCATCTTGGGCGCTGGCGGGACGGCAGGAACCATCGTGAACGCTGACGTGACGGCGACCATCTCAGGCGCCAGCGTGGTGGCGACCATCTCAGGCGCTGGCTCCTGTAAATCCAGCCATGTCCTCCACCACGTCCTAATAATGGCCGTGGGCTGGTCATCCAACCCCTCCGGGGGTTTTTCTGTCCCTGTCGTCGGCGGCAGAAAAGGGTCTTCCCACGGCGGGGGTAGTGGCTGTAGCCCCAGGGGTTTTCCTCCCCTGTCTGCAGCCCCGGAGCAGTGGGTGGCCGTTCCTGCAGCACCAGGACCGTGGGTGTTCTCTCCGCGGACCTTCCTGAACACCCCGTTAGCTCCCCCCCAAAAATCTCTTTGGGGCGCTTCCGGGATGCCCTCATTCTTCCTTCATAGAAGGCCCGCGGACCCATCAGAACTGGCCCTGAATGCCGCTTCGGTGGTTCCACCGTAGCATACGGCCGGAGACGTAGCCACCGCTCCTGTGGTGTCTCCGGCCGATTCCACTCCCACCGCTCCGTGGGGCGACGGCGAGTTTCATCCGACGGGGCGCTATAGCTTGCCCCCCCGTGGAATCCACTCACCGTCTGCTGGCTCTGCTGGCTTCTTTGTTGGCTTCGCATTCTGTCACGGTCCGTCCAAGGTGTAGTGCGTGAGGAAGCCATGTGCAGAGTCGTATATCCGTTTGGGTCAGGTTTATTTAAAGACACCAACTTAAAACAAACCGTAAACGGCGACAAACACTAAACTGTTGACATGAAACAAAAGGTGCGCATATAGCGTCTTACACAAATCCCATACAAAGACAACAGTAGTAGAACACACTCACCTCTAAAATAACGTGTGACATGTAACAATGCGAAGCAATGAGTGCACTGCTCGCGACCCTCTTATATCCCATTGATTATAAGTGCAAACAGCCGTGAGACAAACGTAAACACGGAAGTGAAACAAGGAAGTGCATCACCGAAATATGTCCGTGTAGCAACGCCACCACACCAATCGTGACAATTATACTATAACTGCACTGTTTTTTAGTCCAGAATCAGGGGTAGTTTCAACTTGGCAAAACAGAACTGTTGTTTGTGTCAGTTCTTTTGTTGCATGCATTATGTATGCTTCATGAATGACACTATGTATGCTCTATAATTGACACTATGTATGCTTCATGAATGACACTATGTATGCTCTATAATTGACACTATGTATGCTTCATGAATGACACTATGTATGCTCTATAATTGACACTATGTATGCTCTATAATTGACACTATGTATGCTCTATAATTGACACTATGTATGCTCTATAATTGACACTATGTATGCTCTATAATTGGCACTGTGTATGCTCTATTATTGACACTATGTATGCTCTATAATTGACACTATGTATGCTCTATAATTGACACTATGTATGCTCTATAATTGACACTATGTATGCTCTATAATTGGCACTGTGTATGCTCTATTATTGACACTATGTATGCTCTATAATTGACACTATGTATGCTCTATAATTGACACTGTGTATGCTCTATTATTGACACTATGTATGCTTCATGAATGACACTATTTATGCTCTATAATTGACACTATGTATGCTCTATAATTGACACTATGTATGCTTCATGAATGACACTATGTATGCTCTATAATTGACACTATGTATGCTCTATAATTGACACTATGTATGCTCTATAATTGACACTGTGTATGCTCTATTATTGACACTATGTATGCTTCATGAATGACACTATGTATGCTCTATAATTGACACTATGTATGCTCTATAATTGACACTATGTATGCTTCATGAATGACACTATGTATGCTCTATAATTGACACTATGTATGCTCTATAATTGACACTATGTATGCTCTATAATTGACACTATGTATGCTCTATAATTTACACTATGTATGCTCTATAATTGACACTGTGTATGCTCTATTATTGACACTATGTATGCTTCATGAATGACACTATGTATGCTCTATAATTGACACTATGTATGCTTTATGAATGCTCTATAAAGTGTTGGTTGGTAATTACTGAGTAATTAAGTACTGCATGACCTATTTGTTTTGCACGTGCAAAACAGTCTGTTAGCACTCTTTAATGTCTCAATATGGTTCACTGTTCTGGCTCTAAAGGGTTCTATAGAGGGTTCTAACAAACAGGACCATAGCAGACAGCATCTTTCTAACACATTACATATATACTACCAGTAATAGTTTGGAAACACCTCCTCATATAGAGCTATTTGTGTTTTAATTTGTACTATTTTCCAACTTGTATAATAATAGTGAAGACATATCCAAACTTGCCCTGCTGGTTTAAAGTGCTTTGAATTGAAATAGATTCCTGAAAAGGTCAACAACAAAGCACCCCCACACCATCACACCTCCTCCTCCATGCATAACAGTAGGAACCAAGCATGCAGAAATTATCTGCACTGGATTTCAAGAAGCAGTTGTAAACATAAATCTTAAATTTGAACTCATCAGATTGAAGGACAAACTTCCACCAGTCTAATCTCCATTTCTTGTGTTTCTTGGCCCAAGCAACTATGTTCTTCTCATTGGTGTTCATCAAGTAGTGGTTTCTTTGCGACAATTCAAACATAAAGGCCTGATTCATCCAGTGTCCTCTAAAGATGTTGATGTTGAGATGTGTCTAACTTTAACTAAGTGAAGTATTTTGGTCCTCATGTGAGCCAGTTTCATTATTGCAGGTGATGGTAGGTGCACTTCAAAAAACGGTTGACGTTCTTGAAATTTTCATAATTGTCTGACGTGACTAAAACAAACGATGGAGTGTTGTTTCTCTTTGCTTTTTTTGTCTGTGTCAAGATATTTAGCTGATTGAGATTGTGCAAAGAATTTTGCAATGCTGTTTTTAAGGCAGAATATGGCTAAAAGTGTGTTTGGATGTGTTTTGTTACTACATGATTTCATTCATATGTGTTATTTCATAGATATTATGTATTGACTATTATTCTACATTAAATAAAACTGGTGCTGTATATTTGGTTCACATACATTCTTATTTAAAAGGAAAATAATTTCCTTATGTTTTTGCCAAAATCTTTTAGCCGAAATAATGATATGCTGTTTTGTCCACAGCTGCTCATTGAAACTCACAAATGTATTCTAGTCGAGCTCTCCTTTGCTCCTTCACTTTACGCAAGTTGGAAATAAATTCTTATTTCAAGAAAAATGTGACTAAATTAATGTTTTTCTTTCTTACTTTTTCTGTAGTTGTTTGTGTCTCGTAGTAACCATACAGCTGTTTGTGTCTCGTAGTAACCATACAGCTGTCTGTCTCCTAGTCACTATTAGTAACCAGCTGGCTGTCTGTCCCCTAGTCACTATTAGTAACCAGCTGGCTGTCTGTCCCCTAGTCACTATTGGCTGTCTGTCCCCTTGTAGTAACCAGCTGGCTGTCTGTCCCCTTGTAACTATTAGTTACCAGCTGGCTGTCTGTCCCCTAGTCACTATACAGCTGCCTGTCATTTTACTCTCCCCTCCATGTAATGAGTATATAATAAGTGCTGAGCAATTGATGACTGTCAATTGAGAACCTGACTGCAGGTTCTCTTAGGTGTTGACTGTCAGTACTATGGCAGGTTCTCTTAGGTGTTGACTGTCAGTACTATGGCAGGTTCTCTTAGGTGTTGACTGTCAGTACTATGGCAGGTTCTCTTAGGTGTTGACTGTCAGTACTATGGCAGGTTCTCTTAGGTGTTGACTGTCAGTACTATGGCAGGTTCTCTTAGGTGTTGACTGTCAGTACTATGGCAGGTTCTCTTAGGTGTTGACTGTCAGTACTATGGCAGGTTCTCTTAGCTGTGACTGTCAGTACTATGACTGTCTGTCAGTACTATGGCAGGTTCTCTTAGCTGTTGACTGTCAGTACTATGGCAGGTTCTCTTAGGTGTTGACTGTCAGTACTATGGCAGGTTCTCTTAGCTGTTGACTGTCAGTACTATGGCAGGTTCTCTTAGGTGTTGACTGTCAGTACTATGGCAGGTTCTCTTAGGTGTTGACTGTCAGTACTACAGGTTCTCTTAGTGTTGACTGTCAGTACTATGGCAGCTTCTCTTAGGTGTTGACTGTCAGTACTATGGCAGGTTCTCTTAGGTGTTGACTGTCAGTACTATGGCAGCTTCTCTTAGGTGTTGACTGTCAGTACTATGGCAGGTTCTCTTAGGTGTTGACTGTCAGTACTATGGCAGCTTCTCTTAGGTGTTGACTGTCAGTACTATGGCAGGTTCTCTTAGGTGTTGACTGTCAGTACTATGGCAGGTTCTCTTAGGTGTTGACTGTCAGTACTATGGCAGGTTCTCTTAGGTGTTGACTGTCAGTACTATGGCAGGTTCTCTTAGGTGTTGACTGTCAGTACTATGGCAGCTTCTCTTAGGTGTTGACTGTCAGTACTATGGCAGGTTCTCTTAGGTGTTGACTGTCAGTACTATGGCAGCTTCTCTTAGGTGTTGACTGTCAGTACTATGGCAGGTTCTTTTAGGTGTTGACTGTCAGTACTATGGCAGGTTCTCTTAGGTGTTGACTGTCAGTACTATGGCAGGTTCTCTTAGGTGTTGACTGTCAGTACTATGGCAGGTTCTCTTAGGTGTTGACTGTCAGTACTATGGCAGGTTCTCTTAGGTGTTGACTGTCAGTACTATGGCAGGTTCTCTTAGGTGTTGACTGTCAGTACTATGGCAGGTTCTCTTAGGTGTTGACTGTCAGTACTATGGCAGCTTCTCTTAGGTGTTGACTGTCAGTACTATGGCAGGTTCTCTTAGGTGTTGACTGTCAGTACTATGGCAGCTTCTCTTAGGTGTTGACTGTCAGTACTATGGCAGGTTCTTTTAGGTGTTGACTGTCAGTACTATGGCAGGTTCTCTTAGGTGTTGACTGTCAGTACTATGGCAGGTTCTCTTAGGTGTTGACTGTCAGTACTATGGCAGGTTCTCTTAGGTGTTGACTGTCAGTACTATGGCAGGTTCTCTTAGGTGTTGACTGTCAGTACTATGGCAGGTTCTCTTAGGTGTTGACTGTCAGTACTATGGCAGGTTCTCTTAGGTGTTGACTGTCAGTACTATGGCAGGTTCTCTTAGGTGTTGGGTGATCTCTACTTTTCTTTCCTCCTCTCTCTCCCGTAAGCTCTCTTTCTCTCCATCTCATTCTTTGTTTCTTCATAAATATATTGACAATTTGTCCTTGTCTTTCTAGTCTATTGTCAAATCAAAAAAGGATTAGGGAAAGGTCTTTTTAAGGCTTTTTGAGAGAGACGGTGGAGGGAGAGAGAGAAGATGGACAGAGCAACCAGCAGAAATAATGAGTTAATATAGTACCACGTGCCAGGTGTCACACAGGTTATTGTTTCAAATCAATTTTATTCATTTTTATTTGTATTATACTCTACCGCTCAAAAGTAATGTATAATATTACTTTTGTGATGCTGGACTACTAGAGTTTCAAAGAAAAAGTAATATCTCAGGTCAATAATTAGAATTAATATGGGCAAATTAACACTGCCTTGAAGGCCATCACCCTGGAGTTGTCTCTTTCCTGTTGACGTTGAGACGAGTACTATTTCACGACGCTGCCAGTTGAGGACATCTGAGACGTAAGTTTGTAAAACTAGATACCATAATGTATTTGTCCTCCTGCTCAGCACCAGGTCCTCCCACTCCTTTCTCTATGATTAGTGCCCGTTTGTGCTGTTCTGTGAAAAGTGTAGTACACAGCATTGTACCAGATCTTCAGTTTCTTGGCAATTTCTTGCCTGGATATGTGTAACCATGTTAAAGCTGTTACCTTGAACAGAGAGGCGTGTCCCAAATGACGTTCTAGTTGGTGCATAGGGAACAAGGGGTTGCCTAGTTCCCCAGTCAGAATTAGTGCACTGCCTATTGTTAAGGGTGCTTTTTGGGAATGGACTTACTGGAGGGCTAGTATAAGTATAGTCCGGACATTGACGTGTCCGCGTAGCATCTGATGGTCTCTGTCTCTTGGTCTCGCCTGTTTCCTGGCTCCGAGTCACGCATGTCTTTTTAACGAACGGGTTCCGATGTGCAGACAAACGACGCCAATGTTTCCGCCGGTCGATCCGGCCACATCGAGCTGGTGACTAATGGAGGCTTCTGAGAAGCTGCAAAATCGACGACTGGTCGAGGCCCCTAATCCCGGATATATTAGGTGGCTCACGTAGTGTGTCTACGTTAACACACACACACCGCTTTAATCGGTGGCTTACAAAGTATCTATCTTAAAATACATTGAGGGAAATATAGGGAACGTTTTTGTCCTAGAGAATCATGGATATTAGCTGTTATCATCTGTCATTATTATTATTCTAAATGCTCCAACCACAGCTCCTGTGTCACTTTTTAAATGCTCTAATGTGGCTTGGGCTGGAATTGAAATGTATTGGGGTGTAACTTTCTGATAAGTCGAGTTGATCAATAATGAATAATATCGGGGTATTTATTGAGTGATCGGCCACCTTAGAAGCAACTCACACACACAGATAAATGAACCCTGTGTCACCTGCAGTAGACAGTGAGCCTGGTGTATTTGGATAATTTGTCCTAATTGTGTGGGATCAGTATTCAGATATCCCCACGGAAAGGAGAGAGAGATACTAGATATCCATATTTTATGAGCCTGAACGCTGTGGGTCTCATCTGAAGACAGTGATTTATTCTCCCTAAGCAGACAGGCAGACAGACAGACAGACAGACAGACAAGCAGACAGGCAGGCAGACAGGCAGGATTGCACAGCCTCTTGTTTTTAGGAGGCACTGGGGAAACTTGGTGTTAGTAACACTGGCTGACTTCCGATTGGGCGCTTTGTTGGGGAACCTTTGACCTTCCACTGCTCTGTCTCATGTATAGTATTGATGTGGATACTCTATCTATCTCTGTCTCATGTCTAATAATGATGTGGATACTCTATCTATCTCTACCTCTGTCTCATGTCTAATATTGATGTGGATACTCTATCTATCTCTACCTCTGTCTCATGTATAGTACTGATGTGGATACTCTATCTATCTCTATCTCATGTCTAATAATGATGTGGATACTCTATCTATCTCTACCTCTGTCTCATGTCTAATATTGATGTGGATACTCTATCTATCTCTACCTCTGTCTCATGTATAGTACTGATGTGGATACTCTATCTATCTCTATCTCATGTCTAATAATGATGTGGATACTCTATCTATCTCTACCTCTGTCTCATGTCTAATAATGATGTGGATACTCTATCTATCTCTGTCTCATGTCTAATAATGATGTGGATACTCTATCTATCTCTATCTCATGTCTAATAATGATGTGGATACTCTATCTCTACCTCGGTCCCATGTCTAATAATGATGTGGATACTCTATCTATCTCTGTCTCATGTCTAATAATGATGTGGATACTCTATCTATCTCTGTCTCATGTCTAATAATGATGTGGATACTCTATCTATCTCTATCTCTGTCTCATGTCTAATAATGATGTGTATACTCTATCTATCTCTGTCCCATGTCTAATAATGATGTGGATACTCTATCTATCTCTATCTCATGTCTAATAATGATGTGGATACTCTATCTATCTCTATCTCATGTCTAATAATCATGTGGATACTCTATCTATCTCTGTCTCATGTCTAATAATGATGTGGATACTCTATCTATCTCTATCTCATGTCTAATAATGATGTGGATACTCTATCTATCTCTACCTCTGTCTCATGTCTAATAATGATGTGGATACTCTATCTATCTCTATCTCATGTCTAATAACGATGTGGATACTCTATCTATCTCTGTCTCATGTCTAATAACTGTCTTTTTTCTTTACTATTTTCTATGTCTCGCTCTTTAAACTAGTCTCTTTTTACAGGGCTAAAACAGAGAAAGATTACGTTTGAGTTTGATAATGTAAAGGTTTGACACAATTCTTTTTTCTCTCCCCCTCTCTCTCCCCCTTTATATTTTCAGAGCTTTTTTGAAGGACAGTCTGCTCCTTGGGACTCCGCTAAGAAAGATGAGAATCGGATGAAGAACCGATATGGGAACATCATTGCATGTGTGTATGAATATGATGAGTCCAAACCAGTCTAACTGATATGTGTCCAAACCAGTCTATATGATAAGAGTCCAAACCAGTCTATATGATGAGTGTCCAAAACCAGTCTATACGATAAGAGTCCAAACCAGTCTATATGATGAGTGTCCAAAACCAGTCTATATGTAAAGAGTCCAAACCAGTCTATATGAAAAGAGTCCAAACCAGTCTATATGTAAAGAGTCCAAACCAGTCTATATGAAAAGAGTCCAAACCAGTCTATATGATAAGAGTCCAAACCAGTCTATACGATAAGAGTCCAGAACCAGTCTATATGATAAGAGTCCAAAACCAGTCTATATGATAGGTGTCCAAAACCAGTCTATATGATATGTGTCCAAAACCAGTCTCACCATTCCTCACTCCTTCTGTCCCTCTCATTTGTCCTCTTCCCCGTCTCTCACTTTCTTTCTTCCCTATATCCATCTATTTCTCTTCCTCTTTGTTTGCCTCTCTGCTCTTCACCTTTCTTTTCTTCTACCGTCCCTCTCCTTTTACTCCTCTCCTACTTATTTGACATCTCATCTCCCCCTATTTCAAATCCTCTGTCTCTTCATCTCCTCTGTCTCTTCATCTCCTCTGTCTCTTCATCTCCTCTGTCTCTTCATCTCCTCTGTCTCTTCATCTCCTCTGTCTCTTCATCTCCTCTGTCTCTTCATCTCCTCTGTCTCTTCATCTCCTCTGTCTCTTCATCTCCTCTGTCTCTTCATCTCCTCTGTCTCTTCATCTCCTCTGTCTCTTCATCTCCTCTGTCTCTTCCACCTGTGGTCCTCCTCTTGGTTAACGTTCTTCCACCCACTCTCCACCATCTTTTCCACTCTCCTCCGACTCTCCCACCTTCCACCTTGTCTCCTCCTCTCTCTTCCAGATGATCACTCTCGAGTCAGACTCCAACCCCTGGAGGGCGAGCAGAACTCCGATTACATTAATGCAAATTACGTTGATGTAAGTACACACACCAGCCAGTAACACACAATGGCTACGCACACACCATCTCTGCTACACACACAACCCGGACACAGTCCGGGTACACACCCAGACACACGCACACACACAGACACACACACACACACACACAAGCCTGACACAGTCCGGGTACACGGTTACACACAGACACACACACACACACACACACACACACAGACGCAAAGGTCACTGCTCTCACTTGGCTCTCAGAGCAAGCGTATGGCTGACTGGTGGGTTATTGAGGGTGGGGGGTTGGGGGGTTGTAGGGGCCTCCAGGACACACCCCCGTTCAGATCTGTTTTTACTACACGTAATAGATGTAGACTTTTTCCTAAGAAATGTTTCTACCAACTGGAATCAAGTCTAGTTTACAGACAAAAAAGAAAAAAAGGGGAAGAGAGTAAAAAAGGAGACAAAACGGGAGAAGAGAGAGAAAGAACGAGGGGAAGACAGACTATAGAGAGTGTCCGACAGGAAGCTGAAGGGAGATATGAGTTGAGTTCTAGTGTGTGATATCTACTCTTCATCACTCTTTCCTCTGTCACTTCCATCTCTCACTTTCATCACTCTTTCCTCTGTCACTTCCATCTCTCACTTTCATCACTCTTTCCTCTGTCACTTCCATCTCTCACTTTCATCACTCTTTCCTCCGTCTCTTCCATCTCTCACTTTCATCACTCTTTCCTCCATCTCACTTCATCATCTTTCCTCCGTCACTTTCTCTCATTTCACTATTTCCTCTGTCACGTCATCTCTCACTTTCATCACTCTTTCCTCTGTCTCTTCCATCTCTCACTTTCATCACTCTTTCCTCTGTCACTTCCATCTCTCACTTTCATCACTCTTTCCTCCGTCTCTTCCATCTCTCACTTTCATCACTCTTTCCTCTGTCACTTCCATCTCTCACTTTCATCACTCTTTCCTCCGTCACTTCCATCTCTCACTTTCATCACTCTTTCCTCCGTCACTTCCATCTCTCACTTTCATCACTATTTCCTCTGTCACTTCCATCTCTCACTTTCATCACTCTTTCCTCTGTCTCTTCCATCTCTCACTTTCATCACTCTTTCCTCTGTCACTTCCATCTCTCACTTTCATCACTCTTTCCTCCGTCTCTTCCATCTCTCACTTTCATCACTCTTTCCTCCGTCTCTTCCATCTCTCACTTTCATCACTCTTTCCTCCGTCTCTTCCATCTCTCACTTTCATCACTCTTTTCTCTGTCACTTCCATCTCTCACTTTCATCACTCTTTCCTCTGTCACTTCCATCTCTCACTTTCATCACTCTTTCCTCCGTCTCTTCCATCTCTCACTTTCATCACTCTTTCCTCTGTCACTTCCATCTCTCATTTTCATCACTCTTTCCTCCGTCTCTTCCATCTCTCACTTTCATCACTCTTTCCTCCGTCTCTTCCATCTCTCACTTTCATCACTCTTTTCTCCGTCTCTTCCATCTCTCACTCCCCATATGTTTAATCCTGTCTCTGTCACTTTCATATCTTCCTCCTTTTCTACTATTCCACCCTCTCTTTTTCCATCTCCTCCATCTCTCCACATTTTGTCAAATCCCATACTCCATCTAAGCTACTCCATCTAAGCTACTCCATCTAAGCTACTCCATCTAAGCTACTCCATCTATGCTACTCCATCTATGCTACTCCATCTACGCTACTCCATCTAAGCTACTCCATCTAAGCTACTCCATCTAAGCTACTCCATCTATGCTACTCCATCTATGCAACTCCATCTACGCTACTCCATCTACGCTACTCCATCTAAGCTATTCCATCTATGCTATTCCATCTATGCTATTCCATCTATGCTACTCCATCTACGCTACTCCATCTAAGCTACTCCATCTAAGCTATTCCATCTATGCTACTCCATCTAAGCTACTCCATCTAAGCTATTCCATCTAAGCAACTCCATCTAAGCTATTCCATCTATGCTACTCCATCTACGCTACTCCATGTATGCTACTCCATCTACGCTACTCCATCTAAGCTACTCCATCTAAGCTATTCCATCTATGCTACTCCATCTAAGCTATTCCATCTATGCTACTCCATCTATGCTACTCCATCTACGCTACTCCATCTAAGCTACTCCATCTAAGCTACTCCATCTAAGCTACTCCATCTATGCTACTCCATCTATGCTACTCCATCTATGCTACTCCATCTATGCAACTCCATCTACGCTACTCCATCTAAGCTACTCCATCTAAGCTACTCCATCTAAGCTACTCCATCTATGCTACTCCATCTATGCAACTCCATCTACGCTACTCCATCTACGATACTCCATCTAAGCTATTCCATCTATGCTATTCCATCTATGCTACTCCATCTACGCTACTCCATCTAAGCTACTCCATCTAAGCTATTCCATCTAAGCAACTCCATCTAAGCTATTCCATCTATGCTACTCCATCTACGCTACTCCATGTATGCTACTCCATCTACGCTACTCCATCTAAGCTACTCCATCTAAGCTATTCCATCTATGCTACTCCATCTAAGCTATTCCATCTATGCTACTCCATCTATGCTACTCCATCTAAGCTACTCCATCTACGCTACTCCATCTAAGCTATTCCATCTATGCTACTCCATCTATGCTACTCCATCTAAGCTATTCCATCTATGCTACTCCATCTAAGCTACTCCATCTAAGCTACTCCATCTAAGCTACTCCATCTACGCTACTCCATCTAAGCTATTCCATCTATGCTACTCCATCTATGCTACTCCATCTATGCTACTCCATCTAAGCTACTCCATCTATGCTACTCCATCTATGCTACTCCATCTACGCTACTCCATCTATGCTACTCCATCTACGCTACTCCATCTACGCTACTCCATCTAAGCTACTCCATCTAAGCTACTCCATCTAAGCTACTCCATCTATGCTACTCCATCTAAGCTACTCCATCTAAGCTACTCCATCTATGCTACTCCATCTACGCTACTCCATCTACGCTACTCCATCTACGCTACACCATCTACGCTACTCCATCTACGCTACTCCATCTATGCTACTCCATCTATGCTACTCCATCTATGCTACTCCATCTATGCTACTCCATCTATGCTACTCCATCTACGCTACTCCATCTAAGCTACTCCATCTCTTCTCGGAGCATCTTTTCCTGTTTCTGTCAAGTCTTTTTGTACACCCTTTGTGTAGTCTTACCTCTCTCTTTCTCTGTCTTACACCCCAACACTTCTAAACGTATTGATAATTGATAATTGATAATACAAGGTGGGCCACTGGCAAATGCACTGTTCAATTATTTACCTCTCCAAGCACCATACAGTTTATAGCCCATTATCAGGACAGCAAAGTGCTCTATAGAGGAAAGCTGTGTGTGTGTGTGTGTGTGTGAGTGTGTGTGTGTGTGTGTGTGTGTGTGTGTGTGTGTGTGTGTGTGTGTGTGTGTGTGTGTGTGTGTGTGTGTGTGTGTGTGTGTGTGTGTGTGTGTGTGTGTGTGTCTGTGTCTGTGTGTGTGTGTGTGTGTGTGTGTGTGTGTGTGTGTGTGTGTGTGTGTGTGTGTGTGTGTGTGTGTGTGTGTGTGTGTCTGTGTGTGAGGTGGGGAATACTCCCAACGTCAGCTAGCAGCATTATCACATCAGAATATGTGCATATTAAAGACCAGGGCCTGATTGAAGAGGACTTTCCCTCCTCAGTCCAATGCTGGCATCCAAAGGAAAGTATTTACCAGAAAAACACACACACACGCCCGAAATACACACACACACAAACCCACAGACAGATGGATAATGATGTTTGTGGTCTTCTGAAAGCATTTTACCTCCATACACACACATTCACCCCCACACACACACACACACACACACCCACACACAAGGACACACACGTACACCCACACAAACACACCCACACATACAGACACACCCACACATAAACCCACACACACACACACCCATACACCCACACACACACAACCACACACACCTATCCAATCTAATCAACTGTTATGTATAGAATACTTCCACTCTGGTTATAATGGACATTAACATTAGGGATTGTATGAATAAGTAATGTCAGTGGGTGAAACACTTCAATACGCTCACACACACACACACACACACACACACACACACACACACAGACACACACACACACACATGTTGATACTCTCCTGACTGAATGACTGATTGTTATGTTGATACTGTCCTGACTGACTGAATGTCTGATTGATATGTTGATACTGTCCTGATGAATGACTGATTGATATGTTGATACTGTCCTGATGAATGACTGATTGTTATGTTGATACTGTCCTGACTGAATGACTGATTGATATGTTGATACTGTCCTGACTGAATGACTGATTGT